>CM076578.1:1253242883-1253399878 GCA_034641835.2 Pinus albicaulis | reverse complement strand
TTTTGGAGGTCATTGGACGATTTCAAACCTCGTTAACTTTCATATACGACCTCGGTTTTGAGTCTCGTTCGCAGCGCCAAAATCGCAGCAGCGAGGCCTTTTCAGTCGTTCAGATTGAAACCATTTTTTAGCACTTCCATTTTTGAGAAATTTTTTAACTTGGACATGATCTCCTGATCACACCTCCCCATTGGGAAGCTTTTGGACCCCATAAGCCTTCAATTACCTGTTCAGAAGATGAGGGTACAAATTCCTCACCTTTTCCACCTCTATCCATTTTGCCTTACTCGGTTTGTTGTATTTAAGACCAATCTGAAAATAATCAACACTTCCCCTCCTTGAAGTACGTGTCCTTCTATCAAGGATAGCATCCTCTTTCAACTCATCCAAATATTCTGGCAAGAAATCCTCTGTGGATGGCAGCTGAATGTCACTTGCATGATCAGCAATTAAAGGAGGTTCAAAAAAACGTAAATTTTCCACATTCACAACGGAATACATTTGCATATATGAAGGAAAATCTAGTTGAAAAGCATTATTTCCAACTTGTTTAAGAATCTTGAATGGACCATAACGAATAGGCTTTAGATTTTTACCTTCTCCTTTCATTCTTTCCTTACTAATATGCAACCATACCTTATCTCCTTCTTGAAACTTATGATCAATTTTGTGTTTATCATGCCTCTCCTTGTACTTGCCTTGACTCTTTTCAAGTTGTTCTTGAACCTGCTGATGTATGAGCTGAATTCTTTCAATGAACATGCGAGCTTTGTCAATGTCACTATGCCTATCAATGGAAACATACTTCTCAAGGCAAATACACAAAACAAGCTTCAAAAGGTGAAGTATTTGTAGAAGATTTCTTGGCCCGGTTGTAAGCATGTTGAATGTAATGCAAGTGCTCATCCCAAAGCTTGGGATGCTTGCTGCAATAACCTCTCAAAATATGTACAATGGTTCTGTTCACTACCTCTATTTGGCCATCTGTTTGCGGATGGAAAGTAGTACTCTTCTTCAACTTGGTGTCCATCATCTTCCATAGATTGGACCAAAAATTCCCAACAAATCTAGAATCCCTGTCACTAACAATAGAAGTAGGCAAGCCATAATGAACCCATACATGTTGAAAATATAAATCAACAGTTTTTTCAGCAGTTATAGATTTCTTACATGGCATAAGAATACACATCTTGCTGAATCTATCAACTACTACATAAAGATAATCATGTTGCTTTCTAGACAATGGTAGACCTCCAACAAAATCCATAGAAACACTTTCCCATGGTCTAGAAGGTACCGGCAATGGCATATATAAACCAAGCTTCCTATTGCTAGGCTTTCTTGTAGCACATACTGAACAACCTCTAATGAAACATGAAACACTATCTACCATGCGAGGCCAATAACAATACCTTTGTAAATGTGCCACTGTTTTTCTTACCCTGAAATTTCCAGCAATAAGAGAATAATGAGCTTCTCCCATGACACTTAGTCTCCCTCCCTGTGGTATAAATAACTTGCCCATATGAAACAGAAAATTATTATGCAAGTGATAAACATTCTCCTCAACATGATTCCCTTCACTCAAGTTAGCATACACGTCCTTAAAATCAACATCTGATGCATATTGTTCTATGTAACTCTCATGTACAATAGAATCATTCCTAAGTAAAGTAGTAGCACTAATAATAGGCCTTGAAAGAATATCAGCAACTTTATTGAAAACACCTTTCTTGTACCTTATTACCAAGTGAAATTATTGTAGGAAACCCATCCATCTGAAATGTCGTGACTGCTGCAATTTACTTTGCGACTGCAAGTACTGTAAAGGTTGATGGTCGGTATGACCAACTGTCTCTTTGCCCATCAAATAGTGTTTCCAATTTTTGACGCTTTGTACCAACGCATACAAATCCTTATCATATGTAGGATAATTCACAACAGCACCATTAAATGTCTCAGAATGAAATG
This sequence comes from Pinus albicaulis, assembly GCA_034641835.2. Lineage (NCBI taxonomy): Eukaryota > Viridiplantae > Streptophyta > Pinopsida > Pinales > Pinaceae > Pinus > Pinus albicaulis. The sequence continues at coordinate 1,253,397,907 of CM076578.1, read as the reverse complement.
TGATAGGCTTACCATGTTGTAAGAGAACTGCACCCATGGCGTATTCACTAGCATCGGTTTGAATCTCGAATGGTTGTCTCAATTCCGGTAATGCAAGGACTGGAGCTAAACTTATCTTCTCTTTCAAAGACTCTAAAGCTTTATGTTTCTTGCCTCCCCATTGCAAATCATGCTTCACGCTTTTCACTGCATGCATAGGAGCTGCTATGGCAGAGAAATTAGAAATAAACTTCCTCCAATACTGAGTTGCACCCAAAAAACTTCTTACCTCTGTAATGGATTTGAGAGTAGGCCAATTCACAACGGCTTCTACTTTAGAAGGATAAATTCTCAAATCACCTACTCCTACTATGTGTCCCAAATAAACCAAAGAAGTCTTTCCAAATTAACACTTTGACATTTTAAGAAACAACTGATTTTTCTTCAAAATATCAAGTACTTTCTTAACATGCATGACATGCTCTTCTCTAGTCTTGCTGAAAATTAAGATGTCATCTAAGTAGACAATAACTAAATCATCAAGAAAAGGACGTAAGACATCATCCATTACCCGCATGAAAGTTGCAGGTGCATTGCATAAACCAAACGGCATAACAAGCCACTCAAAGAGTCCCTGTTTGGTTTTAAATGTTGTCTTCCAAATGTCACTTTCTGCAATTCTAACTTGATGATAACCACTACGTAGCTCTAACTTAGTGAAAAAATTAGCATCTTTCAGCTAATATAACAAATCATCTATCCTTGGGAGTAGGTAACGATTCTTTACCGTTATTTTGTTCAATGCCCTGAAGTCCACCCACATACGCCAAGTTCCATCTTTCTTCGAAATCAACACTGTCGGTGACCCACATGGCGAAGTGCTTGGTCTTATGAAACCTTTTTCCAACAAGTCCTTAATTTTCCTCTTTATTTCAGCATTCTCCATGATAGACATGCGGTACATGCCTATGTTAGGAAGAGGACAATCTTGTTGCAATTGTATTTCATGTTGAATCTCCCTTTTAGGAGGTAAAACTGTTGGTTCCTGAAACATCTCATGATGTGCATCAACTACATCATATAAATTTGATTTTAACTTGGAATCACAATTTTCAAATGACTCATGATTCACATCAACCTTATGCTTAACCATAAGAAGTATAAAACTCTTACTAGAATTCACTAGCCTTTTTACCTGTCCCGCATTTACCATCGCTATATTTGTCTTATTGTGATGTGCTCTAACAATGAACTCCTTGCCATATTTGAAAAGATGATACTTATTTTCATGGCGATGTAAGATCTCTTTCCTGTCAAATAAGTAAGGACTTCCCAAAACAATTCCTGATATATCAAGCGGCACTACATCAAGTTCAACTGTGTCAATAAAGTGTGTAGTAATTGCAAAACGCAATATGCACTTTCTTGAGACTTTTAAGTTTGCATCCTTGCATATCCAACCAAGTGGATATGGCTTTGGATGTGGAATGGTCTCAAGTTTAAGTTGTTTGACCAAGTATTCTGATATGAGATTTTCTTGTGACCCACTATCAAACAGTGTGTCAATTTTTGTATGTTTTGAGATTACCCTCACATGGAACAATTCAATTCTTTCTTCCTCATTTGGAGTTTGTACATGACAGTTTGAAGTACTAGTGCTTGGCTTAGTTTTAGTTTCCGTTCCCTTCATACTCTTCACACCCATGGCTATAATTTTGGTTTCGTCACCTAAATCATCTCCTAAGTCCTGTTGTGTAGTTGTAGTAGCTGCAGTTTTCTTCTTTCCTTTGTTTTTGTTAAAATGAGTTCTTTTTTCAGGATGAAGTTTCCAACACTTTTTTTCTTCATGGCCTTCTCTTGAACAGTGTTTACATATCACTTTCTCACCCTCCTATTTGACAGATGCATTCTTTTTTCCTTTTACCTTAGAGGTTTTATCTTTGTTTTTCCCCTTAAAAGGCTTGTTTCTACCCTCATCAAAAGTATTTTTCCCTCTAGCCTCTAAATTCGTGGCAACTTGTACACAAACCTCGTCTAGATTAGTAGGATTGAACATAAGAATAGTATGTCTAAGGTAGCTGTGCAAACCACCTATATATTTCAGCAAAGTATCTTGACTTTTTAAGTATACCCCTAATAAGAGTGCTCTTCCCCTAAACTCTTGGGTGTAGTCTTATACATTTTTTCCCTTAAGTTGTCTAAAGTTTTGCCAATTCATGATAGCTTTTTGTAAATGAGCTAATGGATAAAATTTATTTTTAATTGCAGTAATAAATTCAGCCCATGATAAAGTGATCTTACCATGTTTTTTAATTTCATCCTTTCTCTTGGCTTCCCACCATACCAATGCTGCTCCATCCATTCTCAAAGAGGTTAGCTATATCTTGGTGTCGTCATCATGAAGGTTTTGTATCCTCAAGTAAACCTCCAGCTGCCTTATCCAAATGTCAATTTTCTCTGCATTGACCTCACCATTAAACATATGCAACTCAAATTTAACATCAAGCTTTAAAAATGGACTTTTACCAGTGGATTTAGATTTGTGAGATTGATTCACCAAAGTACAGGATGACGATGTAGAGGAAGAGGATGAAGATGGGCATGGTGGATCACCATTTCCTCCATGTCCTTTATTTGACTTGTCATCACTTTTCTTTCCTCCTAAAGAACCCTCTCCTTATTTCTAATGTTTATACCCTTCTCCTACAAGCATGTCAATTCCTTTCTTGGTAGAGTATACTCACCATCTCCGTCATGTCCAAGAAAGCCTTTCGGAACACCTGTTCTTCTTCTTTGGGATCAATGTCTTCAAGAACTTCTCCTTCTCTTGAATACATGCTTGAGGTTTCTTCTATGGCTCTTGGAGATGAATTAGAAGGTGGAGTTAATGGCTCTCTTTCGCTCCTTGGTTGAGGATTATTTTGAGCTCTAACCAATTGTCCTTCCCCTCTCTTGAGATTAAGCCTAGTAAGCATCAAAACTTGAAAAAAGTAAACTATATCTTTGCACAAGAACAAATGCAAAGTAAAACTCTAGCTCTGATACCATCTGATCTGAAAATGGAACTATTTTTAATGCTATGCAAAGTATCGATTTCCATCTAATTTAATGTGCAAAGTGTTCTCCATGACTTGTAGGTTAAAAAAAGTAGTTTTGGTAATGTTTCTGAGTTTTATGTGTGAGGATTTGTTATTTAAATTTATTTTTTAACATATCACAGCAGAAATAACATAACATAACACAGCAAAATTTTGAGGCATTTCACCCCTTCTGGGCTACATTTATCGGTCCAAGGCTCCCCAATGGCATGTCCTTGCTCTATTAATTTGCTCAAAATGGTTATACAATGAAAAATGTGCCTAAACAGGAAAAAATAATTGTAAATTTGACTTCATAAGATAGAAAATATCTAGAAATGGCTTTTTTTCACCTTAAACAGTGAAATACAACCCAAAACAGTGCCTCCTCCATGATGAACTTGATGGCTCCTTCCTCTTCACTAAAGAAAAATATATTGTATATCACCTTTGTTCACTCTGAAAATTGTTCCAAACTCTCCATAAGGTCGAAGAGACCCAAAATTGACTAAAATTTCATCTTGTTTGATCGAAAATTGAGAGAGTTATGACCAAAACAAATTTTTTCCCAATGGCACTAAAAAACCTCCTCCAAAACTAGAGGAACTCCAGTTAACTCCTTCAAAATATTCTAACATCCATACTTCGTGGAACCACGTGCTAATTCTGGGGAAACATTAAATGCTGACAGTTTATATTTGGCACGTTCACATTCCCATTTTTCGATACAATTAGCTCTGTCGGATAAGGATGAGCCAGCGCTCTTGGTCACAATGCTAAGGTTCCATGCTTAGGGGCTAGCACAAAGGGGCTTACCCCTTTTACTCCGCCAGTTCATATGTTTTAAGCCACGGTCTAGAGGTTTCGGTCACGTGATGACGGGGCTAGCCCTGATGGGCTAGTCCCCCAACCTTCTCCGCCCATCAAACGAGTCGACCCGACTCTATGTTTACTCCGCCCGATTCAAAGGCCGACGACCCGACTACACGTTCACACCCGCCCAACGTTCAACAAACTGCCACAGACGAGCCAGTCAGGTCCCTCTGCCCAAGTTTTCAGGTCGGGGGTTCAAACCCTATGAACCAACAAAAATTTTCACAGTCCTTTCAACCCTCGGCCTGGGGCCAGGTGGCAGCCCGGGAAGGCCACGTGGCACCCTCTAATAGGCCCTAAAAAACCTTATAAAAAATAAATTTTTGCATAATATATATATATATATATATATATATATATACAAAAAATTTCATAAGGTCAAATTGAGTCAAAGGTAAATTTTTGGAGGTTATTGGATGATTTCAAACCTCAATAACTTTCTCATACGAACTCATTTTTTAGAACTGTTTGCGGCGCCAGAATTGCAGCAACGAGACCTTTCTAGTCATTCAGATTGGAAACATTTTTTAGCATTTCCATTTTTGAGCATTTTCTTAACTTGGACATGATCTCCTGATCACATGTCCTCATGCAAACAAAGAATTGCAAAGTTTTATAATCCAACCAGTTCCTTATGTTCCTTTATTCTGTCATTTCAATTAAATCCTTGACCAAAGCTCGAAAAGAACAATATTGACCCTCTATATTAATAAGATGCACTTTTCTCTCTCTGTTTTTCAATATTACTAATCTGGTAGCATAACTCTTTGTTTCTACACTTGCTTGTTGTGTCACTAGAGTAATAAGAGTTACCCATACTCCTTTGACAGTCAAACAACTTGAAGTCTTCACATACGAGGTTGCTCATGGACGCTATAGAGGTAGAAGTGATACCTGTTGATTTGTTTTTTTCTTAATAAAAAGAACCCTTCATTATTTATTATATGCAACTTGTGTGACAAAGAAAGGATGCCCATGTAGTAGAATATCCAATTACTTGTCACTATTTTAAGCCTTTGCAAATATAACTCTTTCAATAGCTTGGAAACAACTTACAGGTTTCTTGTCACTAATTAATTGTGCTCAAATTGTTCAAGCCTTGGTAGAATACCATATTGTGAAGAACACATCAAGACTTTTACTCCATCTATAGAATGTGCTTTCCATCCTTGTGAAGTTCATCCCATTAGTATGGTTGGAAATGGTCATAGATTTCAGCCCATAATGATTGTCTTCTTATCATCCATGCATAGCAACCAATCCTATTTCAACAATGTTATCAAATAGTTTCTTCAAGAACTCACAAACTAATGAATGAAGAAGACTTCCCAATGTAAAGCTTTGACAATATGAGTTGCACATAACACAAAATAAGGGTTGTTGGTAAGGGTTATACAACTTATCAAAGTCTGAAATATGCTTCCAATTGATTTCAAGGGTGTGTGAACAAAGCCTTGTTACAATCTCCTTCTTCTTGTGGATTTGTACTCATCATTTCTTGGCTTCCATTAAAAATCTAAAGATGAGCAATATGACACATAATTTAAGTGTTCTGTGTACCTTTTGATCATGTGCTACAAACATGTACCATGAATTCAAGTTTTTTCTATTTGTAAAATAATTATTTTTTTCAAGAACATCATGTTGATGGACCATTAAGGAAAGCATGGATTAACAAGAAGAGAAAGTATAAATAAGAGAGTGGTGAAAGCATAGAAGAATCATCATTATGAACATGGAAAACAATGAGATGATTACATGGGTGGCAGGACTTTGTTGATAAATAATCAATCATAACTTGTGGAATTAGTTGTTAAAGGGTATGAAAAAACATAATGGGAGATAAATTGGAACTACATGTTAACAATAGTTTTTCATCAAAATTTCTAGAATTTTTAACAAATTAAAAATTTTAAGGGTAGTTTACCTCAATTTTACCTTTTGGAATTGGAGAAGAGAACACGATCTGGTGGATGATTTGGTGTTGATTTGGCTCAGGTACTCTGCTCCATGATGTGTTGACCATCACTTTGACCTTGCTCTATTGAATGCATCTTTTTCATGTAGCAGACTTGTTTTTTCAATTTCTCTCTAAGGGTAACTCAGATTCTCTTGAAATTTTCTGAGGTTGTTACCATTAATATTATGCATCTTCCCACAAAAAATACCATCCAATGGGTGCACGTATATCGAGAAAAATGAGAACTTTCTGTAGATGAAAGCGTCTAATTTATTGAAACATACACACTATATTTTCGTGAAATTTTGTGTATTTATTTACCCTACCTCAATTAATTTACTATAAAAAATTTAGGATAAACAGATGCACAGTTTGCAAGTTATGATCAAATCAATTTATGTCGTGTTTTACCCTTCACACCACCCAATGTTGCAACAAAATCATATGCCACAAACTCATTTTAAGACCAGATTGAGTGCTTCTAAAGGGAGAAAATGTATTTTTACTTCTATTACCATCTTCGGAATCCACTTTTGATGAATAAAATTAGTTTTTGTGGAAAAATACCAAAATTCTGTCCTAATTTGTGCACAGTGGTAAAAATTGAAAATCTGCCTTAAAAACCCGCTAAAAATTCATGGAAAATTGCACTTTTTGGGAATTTTGTCCACGTTATACTCAATTTATCATATTCTGAGAAAATTCAGAAGCTCAGAAGGTTTTATTTATTCTCCAAAATCTTGCAATATTTGTGTCAAAACTGCCTCTGGAACAAGCTACTACAGCAAAAATAGATTGTTACAGCAATAGTTGGAGAAACTGCAACTTTCTGTAGTTGTTGCAAAAAATGTCAATTTTTGCAACAAAAAAACAAATCTCCGAGTTTGAACTACTGATTTGGATTTTGTACTGCATGATGAAGTAGAAACCATGAAACATAATGCATATTGACTGAAATAGACCCAATTTTACTTTTTTTCTTGAAAATGAATTGAATGAAAAAGAGTTGTAGTGGTGTCATCATGTTGTTGTTGAATGAAAACAAGATGAACATGCTATTACAAGAAACAATTAAAATATACTACTGCAAGTTGTTGTTTATTCCATAAAACCATATAGTCTTCATCAAAACCAAAATTCATCGTACAATTCGTACCATGAGAATGAATGTGTCGAAGTTGAGAATGGGAAAAAATCATTGGATTACCGATCAATGATGAAAATAGTTAACCAATGCGAGACAACTCGCCAATAATGTAAATGAGCGTCAAGGTACCTGAGTGCATCTTGACAGGGATGAATGGATGTGTTGAAGTCGAGTCACCTGTATAATCAAGAGACATTGTTGTATTCCCATTTTTGTCGACGAGGAGGCTTTCCATTGATGTATACAAGTTCCAAGGTACTCTAAATAATATATAACCTTGATCTCAGATAAGATGTTGAGGTCAATGGGACAAGATTTGTTGGAAGGTGGGCCTTAAGGAATTTGACATCATCCAACTCAAGCATAGAACCAAAATTGATTTGAAGAACCATAATAAAATATTTAAACCATCATAAAATTGCAGAACTTATTGTGAACTTTGCTCGCTAGTTGCCTGGTTTTCAATCAAATATCATGTCCAATTGTACCAGCAAGCTGGTTTTCACAATGACTCATTTTTACCTTTACTTTTATTTTTATTTTTTCTATTTTTTATATATGTCCTACTCTACTTGAAAAGGAAATCTCGTTCATGTATATGAATATTTCCAATGGAACCATCTATGTAACAAGATAATAGATAAACTCATATTCAGGTTTGAAATATACTCTTTGATATGTACCAGTATATGAGAGACCAACTGCCTCCATTGAGATGATGTCAGAAAATACTGAAGAATTAATTATTGGGATCTAATGACTGTCTTGAACCAATGTTCAATTTAATCTTGTATTCCTTGGCTTCCTGCTATCATGCCATGCAAGTCTTCAGACATATGATCCCCATACATAGAATCTAATGATAGGAATGCATGAAACTTTTCAATCTCAGGTTCCAACAACTTCTCTTCTTCAACAGACATCCATGATTCTTGGACCTTATCTAAATCTTCTTCTTCTAGTTGTTGTTCTTCAATGGAAGCTGGAGAAACATTTTGCAATACCTCAACATTGTAAGTGGATTGAGGTGTTTTATTATTGGGATCTGAAATGGTTGTGCATGTAGTGGAGTGGGAATGGATATTTTGGATGCTTGTGTGGATGGTAATGGGAAAGGTTGAATTGAGCTCAACTGAGGGTGAAGTTAATGTTGTGGTGGAGGTGAATTGTATGGATAACATTGAGATTGGTATTGAGGATAGTGAGGAAAATGTTGAGGATGCAATGGATTTCTTATGTAAGGCCCTTAGCAACCTTGTTTCCAGTAATGGTTTTGAGGTTGGGATTAAGATGGAAAGGTTTCCAAGGTAAGGGTGTTTTCCAATTAATTTGAGATTGTTGTGCATAACCCTAAAATTGAGAATTAAGATCTTGCATCATACTAGGTTGATGAGGTTGTCGTGGTCTTCTTCGATCTACATAACAAGATCATTCCAGTGTTTGATTTTATCCCTGGTAAACTGCCTTTAACCCTGGTAATGATGGAAAATATTTAGTAGTATGTGATCCTAAATAGATTTCACAAATTTTAATGTTATCAAGTGGACATTCATGCAAAGCATGTTTCTTTTTGCAATTAAGGCAAAATATAAATTAAGTAAAATTCTCAACTTTTAGCTTATTTTGTATTCTTAGCATATTAATTTGTTCATTTAAATTACCAAACATGTCTATCAAATTGTTAAGTTCAATTCGACTTACCAATACTGATGTCGACTTACTTACTCTTTCCATAACTGGGTCCTGAGGGGATCTTCCATACTTTTCATTTCCTCTTGATATGTTCTTGCACAATTCACAAATATCTTGAAATGACAATTGAGATTCATCTCCTTCCCACCAGTTTAAGAGGATCAATCCATTCATATCTTATAGAATTTAGTAGGAGAGTTTTTAATGTGTCTGATCCTAAATTATGCGATTTATATCTTTTGACATTACAGGTAAATCTCTCCACTAAATCTCCTAGGCTTTCATCATCTTTTTGGTTCATATTAAAGACTTGATTTCTAAGGTCATGGTGTATGTAATAATATTTATATTTTTCCAAAAATACTCTTTTCATATCATCCCATGTCCTTATAGAATTTTTTCATAGTCATGAACCATTTAAGAGCTCTATCCTTCAATGTTTCCAGACACAAATTCAATTTTTGAATGTCTAATGAGTAGCCATAATATCTACAAATTATTTCAAATTCAAAAAGAAAAGTTTTTGGGTCTTATGATCTCATACCTTTGAAGTTAGGAAGTGTGGATGGAGGGATGCTCTTCATATGACCATTGACATCAGTTTATTGAATGGGAAATCCAAAAGGACCTTCCTCATTGTCATCATCTCCATCCATTTCTTCAACCTTTTTTTTTTCCTCTTCTTCTACCTGCAACAGTAAAAATTCATGATGTGGAAGATGATGTGGCTCTTACTGCACCACGTGATATATTGGGGGTGGTAGGAGATTGAAGTTTTTTTTTTTTTTTTAATGAATCTACTTATAGGATGTACTAAAATTAAATTAGTCTTATGCAACTAATTGGATTCAACTAAGAATGAGATGCAATTGAAGGCTAACACCTATTTGGCAACGAAACCAAAATTTTGGGTAATTTAATTGATAGTTAAATTACTTGTATTTATATGTCAATCCGAGTACATGATCTTGTGAAGTACACTACACCGTATGTGCTAGGAGATTAGCTTTCAATATTTATTCATAACTAAAATGAATTGGAAACTTCAAAAGAAAATTAGATTCTTTAATATAAAATATGAAAGTACTAAGTTTTTGGAAAGGAAATTAATTTTAAACTAGAAAAAAACATAAATATTATTGATCTAATAAAACATGAGATTTTACCCTATGAAATCATTGAGATTTTGTTCTAAAACTTACAAACTTTAACTATGGAATCATGAAAATTTTAATCTAAGAAAGCATAAACCTTTAATCTATGGAAAGCATGAGATTTTAATCTATGATAACCATCAACAATTAATCTATGTAAAACAAATCCTTTATGAGAATACGAAATAAATGAAAAGCATCTATGATATTCTCACACATCTCCAGGGAGGCCTCCTGAGGACTGCAAGGTGTTGAAAACTCAGAACAAGAGAAGAGTTCTAAATCACCAATTTCATTCAGAGTTGCACCATATAAAAAAAATTATATTCAATGAAAAAAATAGATTTTTTCTCCTTCATTAAACAACAAGAAGTAAAAATTAAGATCATCATTGAAATCTATGATCTCTCCTCTCATCAAAGAGACTGCAATTTTTAGAATTTTGAAACGATTAACAAATTCGGAATTTTCTTGCTTGAGTTTTGGTCATGAGATCAATCAATTAAAATTTCATGAATTTTTAGATCAAAGATCAACCCATATCTGATAAAAATTATATCTATGCCACGAATTTGCTAAAGAACAACTCGTTCTGGGTTTTTTTTTTACTGTGCATTAAATAAAAAATTGAAAAATCGTATATCCACGTAATCTGCAAAATAAGGCTCCAAATATCTTCGAAAATATCTCAAGTTTTAACAAACTTTAGAAATATGCTCATGATAAAACCTAACTAGGTCCATTATTAATCAAACCCATGTTTTTGTTTTCTGAAATTAGCATTCATTTGCTCAGAAAACGCGTTTGAAGATGACTCGTCAAAACTACTATGTTTTTCTCTTGATATTTTGTTGGAGGTCCACATGTGCGAGCTAGGTGGAATTTGACCAATAAAAATCTATATTTGAACCTTTAGAAATAATTTCCATGTGCCATATTTCCTTCTAGAGTGGTTCTACTACCTTAACCATGGAGAACACCTACGAATACTGTAGAAACTTGAACTTTCAAACTATCATTTGTAAAGCTTATGCAAAATTCTTCTTAATTCATTAAAAATAATATAAGTAATAATAATAAACCATGTAAACATGTATGCGGGAATTTGGTGTGTTTATGAAGGAATATGGTTTAAAATGATGGTAATGGGTGAATGGAATGATGCGAAAATGGATGGTTTGATCAACCAAATTATGACAAATTGGAGGCCCAACAAAACATGTCTACTTTAATAGTCTATGCTTAATTCACCAGTCAATACTTGTGTGGAATATGCCTTTATTATTAAAACACAACACAAAACATATAAATAACTTCCCAATAGAGATAATAATAAAATTCACACATAAATACATAGATACGTTCAAAACTTTTTCTTCTTTATTATGATAAGTCTCTTCACTACATTCACTTCTCCAACCTACGCACACAGCTGCAAGTGGTATACGCATGAAGTTTCAGACTCTTCAAGGCCTCCGCACACATAGCTGCAAAGCCTTCCTAAGACCCAAAACAGACTAAAACAGATATGTCAAGTGCTTATTCTCATCAACTATTACATCATGATTCTCCTATCATTATCTATCTTCGACAAAGTCTTACATTACTTTATATATATTTACATCATACAAAACCGTGGTCCACATACCATGGGTGGACAAAATAACTAGCTAAAGCCTGAAACCTATTACAAAATGAGGGGCTTCGATCCACCCCTAAGCCCCTAAACATCAAGTGGTATATTTATCTTCATAGTGCTACGCAATTTTCCCCTTAAGTTGAGGAGAATATTTTTTTAAAAATAGACCAAGTTGGGTTGCACCGAATAGGAACCCAAGACTCACATGTAACTTGTCTCGAATCACTCAGTTGGTATGCCCCGAATCTTCGCAACTATGTTTCCATAGGCCTTGTTGCAGAGTTGAAGCAGCTCTGCAATCTTCGTTTCTTCCTTACGCACTTCCTCGAGCAGCTTCTCTATGATCGGCCCGACTGTCTTCTACAGGATGTCTTTCTGCTGTTGTCACATATCCTTAAGCTTTCCATCGATTATCTATGAGAGCTTAATGGCCTCATCCTGCCATGGTTGATTCCTTGCAGTGATCAGCTGCTATTTCTTCTGCAGATCCTCGATCTAGCTCTGAAGAATATTGTCTTATGTGATCCAAGCAAGCCACTACACAAGTGTTAAGGTCCTCATAGTTGCCCGGTGTTACAGGTCAAAATACCTCCTCATCAGCTCAGAGGGGAAGACAAATATGGAAGAAGTAAAAAGACCTAAATTAAACCTATTTCTTCCAGGGTAACGCCTATCTAGAAAAATAGAAGATCGTTATAACGCAGTCAATCAGTGAATGGGCCGCGTTAGTGGCTAGGGCAACGCTCTGTTTACACTAAAGGGCAGCGTTACCTGTGTTTTAAGTTTGAATCAGAAAAGCCCACGGAGAATGATTTGAATCTCCGGATTTCCCTCACAAGAGAGTCAGTTCACAAAGAAAACTGCAGAGCACCAGTTCATTATTGGTCATTGCCATAACAAGACTGAACTCCAAAGGAGGCAAAAGCATAGAGATTAAAGAAACATCTAAGTTTTTTCCATTCCAAACTAGTGGAAAGATAAGGGCAACAATGGCTTTCTCCCTCTCCTATAAGAAGGAGCTGAAGGCTCTTAATTGAAGGTCGAAGGATTGCCAAAGGTTCTTTTATACTTGTGGAATAGAGAATAGTGTGACATTGTGAAGGCCAAGAGTCAAAGAGGTTCCTAGAGAGCTTTTTGACTTGGACTTCTTCACTAGAGAGAGAAGAGAGATTGGGAGACTGAGGAGGGCTTGGTACAACCGATGGTTGTAATCCTCCTTCTTTCAAAATCAATAGAACTATGTTCGTTTTGTCCATTCAATGCTTAATATTTTCATTATTGTTTGAACATTTACATAGTATGATATGAATGGCTCAGATGTGTATAATTTAGAAGTTCATTATATATTGACTTGATTGATAGGATGTATGTTATGCTAGAAATTACACAGGTGCTTTGACTAATTGCAGGACTAAGATTTGGAGCCGGTGAAGAAGTACTCTTGCTTCGCTGCCTAGCGCTCTCCAAGGGACTCCAAGATTGTCAAAGAGGTAATTCTCTATTGCATTCCATCAAGTTATTTTAAGTTAATATGAACATGCTCATGCCATCTTTGTGAACAACACAGCTAATCTTACTGTCTGCCTCGGGCACCGGAAAGCCCTAAGAGGGATATTCGAAAACCCGCAAAGAATGATTTGAATCTCTGGCTTTCCCTCACAAGAGAGTCAGTTCACAAAGGAAACTGCAGAGCACCAGTTCATTATTGGTCATTGCCATAACAAGACTGAACTCCAAAGGAGGCAAAAGCATAGAGATTAAAGAAACATCTAAGTTTTTTCCATTCCAAACTAGTGGAAAGAGAAGGGAAAAAATGGCTTTCTCCCTCTCCTATAAGAAGGAGTTGAAGGCTCTTAATTGAAGGTCGAAGGATTGCTAAAGGTTTTTCCATACTTGTGGAATAGAGAATAGTGTCATATTGTGAAGGCCAAGAGTCAAAGAGGTTCCTAGAGAGCTTGTTGACTTGGACTTCTTCACTTGAGAGATAAAAGAGATTGGGAGACTGAGGAGGGCTTGGTACAACCGACGGTTGTAATCCTCCTTCTTTCAAAATCAATAGAACTGTGTTCGTTTTGTCCATTCAATGCTTAATAGTGTCATTATTGTTTGAACATTTACATAGTATGATATGAATGGCTCAGATGTGTATAACTTATAAGTTAATAATATATTGGCTTGATTAATAGGATATATGTTATGTTAGAAATTACACGGGTGCTTTGACTGATTGCAGGACCAAGATTTGGAGCCAGCGAAGAAGGACTCTTGTTTCGCTGCCTAGCGCTCTCCAAGGGACTCCAAGATTGTAAAAGAGGTAATTCTCTATCGCATTTCTTCAAGTTATTTTAAGTTAATATGAACATGCTCATGCCATCTTTGTGAACAGCACAGCTAATCTTACTGTCTGCCTCAGGCACCGGAAAGCCCTGAGAGGGATATTCGAAAACCCGTAGAGAATGATTTGAATCTCCGGCTTTCCCTCACAAGAGAGTCAGTTCACAAAGGAAAATGCAGAGCACCAGTTCATTATTGGTCATTGCCATAACAAGACTAAACTCCAAAGGAGGCAAAAGCATAGAGATTAAAAAAACATCTAAGTTTTTTCCATTCCAAACTAGTGGAAAGAGAAGGGCAACAATGGCTTTCTCCCTCTCCTATAAGAAGGAGTTGAAGGCTCTTAATTGAAGGTCGAAGGATTGCTAAAGGTTTTTGCATACTTGTGGAATAGAGAATAGTGTCATATTGTGAAGGCAAAGAGTCAAAGAGGTTCCTAGAGAGCTTGTTGACTTGGACTTCTTCACTTGAGAGATAAAAGAGATTGGGAGACTGAGGAGGGCTTGGTACAACCGACGGTTGTAATCCTCCTTCTTTCAAAATCAATAGAACTGTGTTCGTTTTGTCCATTCAATGCTTAATATTGTCATTATTGTTTGAACATTTACATAGTATGATATGAATGGCTCAGATGTGTATAACTTAGAAGTTCATTATATATTGTCTTGATTAATAGGATATATGTTATGTTAGAAATTACACGGGTACTTTGACTGATTGCAGGACCAAGATTTGGAGCCAGCGAAGAAGGAGTCTTGTTTCACTGCCTAGCACTCTCCAAGGGACTCCAAGATTGTCAAAGAGGTAATTCTCTATCGCATTCCTTCAAGTTATTTTAAGTTAATATGAACATGCTCATGCCATCTTTGTGAACAGCACAGCTAATCTTACTGTCTGCCTCGGGCACCGGAAAGCCCTGAGAGGGATATTCGAAAACCAACCACCCAAGTATTTTACCCTATATCAGAATTGGTGACTCTGCTGGGGACGTTCCCCATAGTTTCCGGACTGTTTCTTCCCTCCTTTCTTCTTTCCTCTGTTCACAGACCCTTCCGACCATTTTTGATGCCCAGTATACATATCAAACACTCGCAGAGTTCAATCCTGTTTCTGTTTGACCAACTGAAGAACTTTTCCCTGGCTAACACTACCTCTGTAGGTTGTCTAGTGCGTTATAACGCTGTCTCTGCTTAAATACATTGCATTAGTCACTGTCTTTACTCACAGACAGAGCGTTACTCATCCAAAACCTTGTTGTTCACTGTTGTGATTGTGTTTTAGCTGTAGAGTTTTTTGGCCATCAGTACCTTTCGCTGACTAAATCCCTGTGCTTGTCTGCTAAGCTGGCATTTCTATTTCTTTCTCTTGTTTGAAAATTCAATGTTCAAAGCATTTACTTTTTAAGAGAAAATATTTTTTTATTATTATTTTTCTGCATCTATCTGAGTTTATTCTGAAATTTTCAGTTCATAGACTATTTAAAAGAGGTAGATAGAAGTCTGAATCTTTCAAAGTTGGAATGTGCTATTTTAATGTTAGTGCATGGATGTTGAAAAGAAAACTCTCCCTGTAGAAACACTCTTCATTGAATTTAATATCTAGAGCATGTTTTGCATGGTTTCTTGAGTCAGAGTCTCATCACATTTCATACGTCCACTCCCCCTCCGCAAGACTAATAATCAAGTACACTAAGAATAAAGCGATAATAAAATCAATCACATTACTCTTTTTTGAACTCACACAAACATTAGTTCAGGCTAGGATCTTGGGTTAGGAAAGTGAGAAAATCACCCAATATCTCAAAACTTGAAAACTAGAGTCATTAACAAGCGAAATCCTACTGCACTCATATTATCGGGACCGTTCCTTTACCGGAGCTCAGCCCGAGACAACACTTGGGTGCACAAGAAGGTAGCTCGCCTTCGACTGCATCTGGTGGGTGTGTTATATATTAGGGTTCCCTTCGGGGATGTTGAAACTAGATCTGGGATCTAGGTATTCTGCCCATATAGCACACTGTCCTTGACCATGGACCCCCCTGATGATGTCTGTGATTTGAGGTATCTTTAGTGGCCATACTTTTTAGGGACTTACACAAGGTGACCAGGACGGGCTGTCCTGGTACCTGAAACAGACGGACCCACTCTGTCTTCGATCTTTAGGAGGGTACTTGTTTTCACAAGAGTGCTTACACCTATCGTCTGAGGTTCGAGCGAAGCTCTAGAGTGACCGTAACTGTACTTTCGACCAACCCTCTCTGTATACTATTGTGATACTGGATTTCATCACCAGTGAACGGTAGTACTCAGAAAGGGCACCCTATTCTGGCTGCTTGCTGATTGATTTTAGAGAGTCCTCTTTTTTTTAGGTGTTTGGTTACTGTCATTGAAACTTTATAATACATCACAATTAAAATTTCTTAAAAATAAACAGGTCACCGTGGCATCCCCCGACCCACGCCGTCTGTCTCGACGACAGCAAGGTCTACCTCCTCTAACTATTGAAGAAGAACTGAACCTTGGTGAACCTGTGCCTTCTACGGAAGAGCAGTCTCCACTGACTAATCTTGATTTTCACATTGCCTCTTATCATCCGGAATTTCCAGAGGACCCTTTCACTGAAGGGGTTGTACCTAATTACAATCCTCCGCTCACTGATCCGTTGGGGCCCGTGATAGTTCAGATTCCGCCACACCAAGATATGTCTTCGGCCGCACCAACATCCATTTCACCACCGGCATCTACAGGGTCGATGCCAATGGCAACCATCCCAGGTTCTCCACCATCCTCCCCGCCGATGGTCAGTTCTATGCCATCACTGGGTAACCCCAGTAGTCAAAATATACCTACTCCCAAACCTATGGTCATCACAACTGTCAATAGCTTACCTAATCCTTCGGCATCTACTCCTACCGTGACCACGTTGGGACCCACGGTAGCTCCTCCCACGAGTACGACTACTTCGGCCCCTTTTAGCAACCCTTTCGGTTGGAACCCTCTGCTGAGTTCAAACCCCTTGGCCTCTATGCCAGGGGGCAGTGTCACCAGCATGCAGGTAGCAAGGAACGTTTCACTTCCTCTGCCATCCTTAGGACAAATAGGACAACCTATTGTTAATACTTTTCCCTTAAGTGGTTCAAATATAGGTGTAGGGTCTATGCCATTGCCAAACTATGAAAGTAGTAGCATGCCTCCGGGAAACTCTATTGCATCCATTTGGACTAACCAACCCCAACCTCCATCGGGAATGGGAGGGCACTTTTATACTGGAGGCAACCAATCGTTCGCCCCACAATACAACATGCCCTATGGACAGCAACCGTATGTCCGTACTCCTCCACCTATCGGAAATTTTTACCAAAGTCCTACTTATCCTCCTGGTAACACATTGATGGGTGGACCCTATGGTCTAAGCAGTCAGCCCATCCTGCCTTGGTTAGATTCGGGGGAAAATCCAAAATTTCCATTCTTGGAAGCTTTGGACATCCCCGATATCCATAAACTGACTAACGATCCCATCAATCATAACCCGCTTTGGCCTCCAGTACCGCATAAGATTCCTTCCGAAATCTCGAAGTTCGACAGGAAACAAGGGGACGACCCAGCTGCACACATCACTACCTTTCATCTATGGTCTATATCCAATTCCATGGTAGATGATAGTATCCGGCTGTTTCCCCGCACGCTTATAGGCAATGCTGCCAAGTGGTACATTGAATTACCACGCGCCGCCATCAATACGTTTGGTGCTTTAGCGACGGAGTTTCTAAAGAACTTCCAACTACCAATTAGATTTGAAACCGGAACGGAACTGTTAACCTCGCTACGCCAAGACACCGCCACCCACATCTCCGATCACATTCATGAATGGAGACGTAGGAGGAGGCTAGTCAAAGCGCCAATTCCGGATCATCTCTTAGCCAATTGGTTTTGAAAGTCTCTTTTACCCCACATAGCTAAAGACATTGGCCTTTCTGGTGTGGTTACAGAAGATCAATGCATTCGATGTGCCCAGCATTTAGATTTAATCTATTCGCAATCTGGCATGCTGTATGATTTGCTCCCCCATGCCCCTAGCAACCCAAATCCTCTGGCTACTCAGAAAACCGGAGCTCATGCCGATGGTCTCGTTGGCACGATCTCTGGCGTAGCCACAAAAAAGTCTCGGGGGCAAGCCTCCCGGCCATCCTCAGCTGCCACCGCCCGTCACCAAACGACTACTCTTCCCACCATTGAGGTAAATTCGGTGCAAACCTCACAAAAACCTAGCGGCAAAAATAAGAAGAACAAGAAAAAGTCATCTTCTTCGGAAGAGAAATCGGATAATCAGAATAACCCTAATCAGAAAAATGCTGCCAAAAATGACAAAGGGAAGGATAAACCCATGAAATTTCCTTGCAAAATCTATGCGGAGGACCATTTGACATACAAATGTCCTCGGCTACAGGAATGCACCGATTTTATTGCCAACAAGGATTCTGGGCGAACACCTGTCGTTCTTCATAATCCTTTCCCTAATCAACAGCAGCAACATCAACACATGGTTGACAATCCGCCACAACCCCATCAACGGGGCAATGGTGGTTCATATCCTTCCGGAAAAGGACCAACTGCCATTTATGGCATTGAGAGTGTTGACCTTCAAACTCGAGCTAAGCTTTATGGAAACCCTACCATAGATGCTCAAGAACCTGATACTAGTTCAAATCCACCGCCACCAAACGATTTGCATATCAAACGGCCTACTGCTGACCCCGTGATTCGTCCCCCCAAAGGGACACTTCGACGCACGACTCATAACACCTCTGCACGTGCAGCCCAAAACTACAACATTTTAGAAGATTTGGCGCAGGCACCGTCAACTATGTCAGCTCTCGAAGTATTACAAACATGTCCAGCACAAAGGAAAGCCTTGCTTTCGGCCATTGGTGGAATAGACCCCCAGGATTCCATGCTAGTTATCTTCGATATGGAAAAGGCTAAACCTCGCCTCTCACACCAACTCGCATTCCAGGTGGAGGTTGTGTCGAAAGGGAGACCAATCCATCGCACTGTCATAGACGAAGGTGCTTCGACCTGCGTTATGTCACAAGCTTGTTGGCTCAATTTAGGTTCTCCCACCCTCACCCCGCCATCGAATTCCCTCAGAGCTTTCGATGGCCACACGTTCCTCCCAAAAGGTTACCTTGCTAGCTTTCCCATCACTCTGAGTGGGAAAATGGTAAATGTGGACGTAGATGTCGTAGAGCGCCATCTAGACTATAATCTATTGCTTGGTCGCAGTTGGTCTTATGCCATGACTGCCATTGTGTCTTCGGTCTTCCGACTCATCCTATTTCCATTGGATGGGAAAATAGTCACAGTGGATCAGCTATCCTTCTGCACCCCTGATTATGCCACTTTACCAAGTAGCACTATCCCCCTAATAGGAGGCTTTCCTGACTCTTACGTCAGTATCGATACCAGTCTTCTGAAGGCATCTTCCCTTCTGGGTTTTTTTCCTCTCCTGCCGCCACAGATCCCAAACACGGTTGCAATGATATCCACCACTCTGGATGACTCTATCGACCCATGGATCATCCCGGCACCTTCAGAAATTGATTCCTATGGAGATCAGATGCCGCTTTCGCCGGCTGAGTTGGCTTATCAAGCCATCCAAACCGCATCCGAACCCTCCACTGCTATGGTTTCGACCGAAGGTACAAACCTCCCTCCCATCACTGTTCTCTCTAAGGATCTCCTTAATGAAGTCTTTCCTACAGACGAAGCTATTCGAGAGATCATGTCTCTAGAAGAACGACCTTGGGGAGAGTTTCACCATCGTGCTTCGATGATTGACTTGGAGGCGATAAAAACTGAAACCCCATATTTTGACCCACCTGAGATGGTTCCCTCCGCTTACACGAATGTTCAAACTATCGAGTCAGAAGGGAACATGGGTAATCTTTCTAAGACAATGCTCATTGATATCTCGGTCAAAACGAGTATCGTGGAAAACATTCAGATTGGAGCCGATTGCAATCCAGAGGAAATTGCACGCTTCACATCCCTTTTTAAGGAATTCCGCGATGTGTTTTCTTGGTCTTATGACGAAATGCCCGGCATAGACCCTTCTATTTTCGAGCACGAAATCAAGATTTACGACAATGCCAAACCTGTTCGGCAACGACTCAGACCTGTCCACCCGCATAAAGCAGCCGCCATCAACATTGAAGTAGAAAAAATTTTGAACGCTGGTTTCATCTATCCCGTTCCTTTAACGGAATGGGTTTCCAATCCGGTTCCCGTTGATAAAAAACAAGGCACCATTCGAGTTTGCGTCGACTATCGTGATCTGAATGCCACTTGTCCCAAAGACAATTATCCTACACCGTTCATTGATCAGATTCTCGACGATTGTGCCGGATGCGAATCTTTTTCCTTCATGGATGGATTCTCGGGCTATAACCAGATTGCAATTAAAAAAGACGACCAGCATAAAACTACTTTCATCTGTCCTTGGGGTACGTTTGCGTATCGAAAACTCCCATTCGGTCTGAAGAATGATGGAGCAACTTTTCAGCGGGCTATGGACTACGCTTTTCATGACATTCGCCATATTGTAAAGGCATACTTGGATGACCTTTCGGCCCATTCCAAGAAACGCCATGATCACCTTGCTCATTTAAGAGAAATTTTTGCTAGGTGCAGATTCTACAATATACGTTTGAATCCTCATAAATGTGTATTTATGGTCGATTTCGGACGTCTGTTAGGTTTCATTGTCTCCAAGCACGGGATTAGGGTTGATCCCGATAAGGTTAAGGCAATTGTTGAATTTCCCGCACCACAATCCATCCTTCAACTCCAACGTTTGCAAGGGAAGGCAAAATTTTTGCGTCATTTCATCGTTAAACTACCATGACAGAAAGTATGGAGCCATTCTTTTCTCTTTTTCAAAGCTCTTTAAACTAAAAAAGTAACTGAGTTTTCTCCGCGTGACTCGTTAAAATTTCACGGAGGTAATCGAGTTTTATCTACGCGATTCGTTAAAATTTCACGGAGGGCACCGAGTTTTTCTTTGTTGGACTCCTTAAAATTTCACAAAGAATATTGAGTTCACTTTGTCTCCTCGTACTCATAGCAAAATGAGGTAGACGTCTATTGAACATAGATTTCTCATTTTTCTGGTTTTGATGGATTAACTTACGGAAAATGAACTATTTCGGGCTTACTATTCTCCCTTTGTCGTGCCCAGTTATCAAGACATGACAAAGGTACCCCAATGGAGTTGTCTTTTATGATATTTTTCAGACTCTCTAAACATGAAAAATTCACCGAGTTTACTCGTCTGGACTCATTAAACCTAATCAGACGGGACGCAGAGTTGTCTTTCCTGACATTTTTCAGACTCTCTAAACATGAAAAATTCACCGAGTTTACTCATCTGGACTCGTTAAACCTAATTAGATGGGG
The DNA here is from genome assembly GCA_034641835.2 of Pinus albicaulis. Taxonomy (NCBI): domain Eukaryota; kingdom Viridiplantae; phylum Streptophyta; class Pinopsida; order Pinales; family Pinaceae; genus Pinus; species Pinus albicaulis. Next base: position 1,253,376,598 of record CM076578.1, on the reverse strand, counting down.
CACAGAGTTGTCTTTCCTGACATTTTTCAGACTCTCTAAACATGAAAAATTCACCGATTTTACTCGTCTGGACTCGTTAAACTTAATCAGACGGGGAAAAATTTGGACAAAATGGATACTACCTCTGTTACATTTTCAAAAAGGTCGATTTGGCAGCAAAATTATTGAACATGGCACTTCCCAGAAAACTCTTTCGCAGTTAGCCAAACCCTACCATCTATGAGTATTAGCCTTCATTTCCCAGTGTCCCAGCACCGGTAAAATCCTAACACACTCTTTGGTGTTCATCAAGCTTCAGCTGCCTAGTACCCTGCTAGAGTGCCTTCTATTGTTCAAGCAGATCTCACTATCTACTGCTCCTGTTATCAACCAAGCCGCTCATTATGCCAGAAATTATTTGTCGTCTGACGTTCCCATTTACTCTTCATTATCTCAATCATAAACAAAATCAGTTGGTTTCTGTTTCGTGTTGACTGATGTAGGACGCCTCAGTGCCTACCTTTCAACAGATCACTTCCTATCGACTTCAACATCTTATCTAGGAAGTTGATCCAGAAACCCATCAGTACCCGGATACTTGCAGACATCAGTGGCAGGTAGTCTTGTGTTTGATCAGGGGTCTTCATCATTGGCTCCTGGTCGAATGATTCTACGAGTGTTCGACTTCAACTCATTTTATTCACACTCGCTAGATTGTATTGTGCATCTTAGGGACCATCATCATTATCGGTGGCCACCTTCGCGTCTGTTAACAGTTTTCATTATCGACTGGTAATCAGACAATTTCTCACATGTTCGACGACAACTCCTTCATTCACATGTTGAGAAATATGCAGTTTAAGTGAATCGGCGGTCAAGACCTTGGGGCAAAGGCTACATCATTAAAGTTGTGTTTCCTTCCCCAAGTTGCGATATTGTTTATGGAGACAGCTTCTTCAGCCTGATCATGTTATGACAGACACTTCCACATTGTGCCTATCGGTGGATAGATTCTTCATATCTCTATTCTAGAGAAATCATGTTGTTTACGCTACTGAGCATGGGATATGCCTGACTCAAGGCAAATACTATATTTTCTGACATATGTTGTTGTTTCAGGTTTTCCTCAGTCTTTCAATCTCTCTATCTCTACATAAATTATAAAGTATTTCGGCCATCATCTTCGTCTCTGACCTCACACTTTAGGGGGCATCTGTTACAGGTCAAAATACCTCCTCATCAGCTCAGAGGGGAAGACAAATATGGAAGGAGTACAAAGACCTAAATTAAACCTATTTCTGCCAGGGTAACGCCTATCTAGAACAATACAAGAGCGTTATAATGCAGTAAATCAGTGAATATTCCGCATTAGTGGCTAGGGCAACGCTCCATTTACATTAAAGGGCAGCGCTACTCGTCTTTTAAGTTTGAATCGGGAAAAGCCCGCAGAGAATGATTTGAATCTCCGACTTTCCCTCACAAGAGAGTCAGTTCACAAAAGAAACTGCAGAGCACCAGTTCATTATTGGTCATTGCTATAACAAGACTAAACTCCAAAGGAGGCAAAAGCATAGAGATTAAAGAAACATCTAAGTTTTTTCCATTCCAAACTAGTGGAAAGAGAAGGGCAACAATGGCTTTCTCCCTCTCCTATAAGAAGGAGCTGAAGGCTCTTAATTGAAGGTCGAAGGATTGCTAAAGGTTTTTGCATATTTGTGGAATAGAGAATAGTGTCATATTGTGAAGGCCAAGAGTCAAAGAGGTTCCTAAAGAGCTTGTTGACTTGGACTTCTTCACTTGAGAGATAAAATATATTGGGAGACTGAGGAGGGCTTGGTACAACCGATGGTTTTAATCCTCCTTCTTTCAAAATCAATAGAATTGTGTTCGTTTTGTCCATTCAATGCTTAATATTGTCATTATTGTTTGAAAATTTACATAGTATGATATGAATGGCTCAGATGTGTATAACTTAGAAGTTCATTATATATTGGCTTGATTAATAGGATATATGTTATGTTAGAAATTACACAGGTGCTTTGACTGATTGCAGGACCAAAATTTGGAGCCAGCGAAGAAGGACTCTTGTTTCGCTGCCTAGCGCTCTCCAAGGGACTCCAAGATTGTTAAATAGGTAATTCTCTATCGCATTCCTTCAAGTTATTTTAAGTTAATATGAACATGCTCATGCCATCTTTGTGAACAGCACAGCTAATCTTACTGTCTTCCTCAGGCACCGGAAAGCCCTGAGAGGGATATTCGAAAACCAACCACCCAAGCAGTTTACCCTATAGCACCCGGATATCATCCAACTGCTTCTACATTTCCTATATCTCTTCCTCAATTTGCTAAATGTTTGGATCCTCCTCCAGCGAGGTCCAAATTTATATTGTATCATCTAAAATTTTACCATCATCCTTTACTATGGTGGAGATACCTTCCAATGCGAGTTTGAGGTTTGCTTCCCTCTACTCTCTCACTTTTGGAGGTGGGGCTCGTTGCAGCCTCATTTACATCTCGGTAATCTGGACCTGATATTCAAATTTCAGCTTCTCAGTGTTTCCCTTTGATTCGTTGATTGCGAGAGCGAGCTTCGCGACCTTTGTTGTTGGTGGGTCCTATGCGCAGACCTGAACATCTGAAAGTTCTCTACAAGTCTTACTGATAGCTTCTTCCAATTGTTGCTTCTATTGGTGCACCTTGTCTCTTTCCTTTAGCACTCGATCAATCTTCATCATCGTTACATTTCATTCCTTCTGCACCTGCATGGTGAACTGTGAAGTGTGTTGTTCTCATCCCTTCAATTCTTCTACGATCCCTTGATGAAATTCATGTAGTGTCTGAGTGGGGAGCATGGTGAGGTTCATCCTGATGCTTTTGCATCCTTTGGCACATTCTCTATCCTCGATATCTTGAAATTGTAACGCTCCTCTGGGTACTTGAAAAATCCTCAAACCAAATAAGGTCTCAATTCAACGTTGTGGCTTTGATGATTGACTTCTCTGTGCTATTTTGATGGATGGTTTCTCCTGTGGTCTTATTGTTTGTGCCAGCACCTTGTGCTATTCCATGCCTTCCTGTACTTCTCTCAATATTTCTTTGTATTGATCCTTAATTATGCTCCACGTGTCTTTGGTGATTTGTTTTACCTTGTCCCCAATCTCATCAATATCCCCTTCAGTGAGGATCATGGTCTCTGCGCACTTGGATCTATTTTCCTGTGTTTCTTTCATGCACCTAGTGTAGACACTATAGGTACCCTCTTCTTTATGATAAATTGGAAATTGAATGGCTCTGTATTGCTAGGAGGGTCCTAGCCACCTTGATCTAGCATTATTCCTTCATTCTCTTCCTCGTCCTTCTCTGTTCTTGCTCAGTATATTTCCTTATCTTTATGTCTTTTCCACTGGTTCCTGCATGTTGTGAAGTGTCTTTCTCTGTCTCAGTGCCTCCAACAGGTGGAGTCATCCAATCGGCCATCCATTTATTTAGGACATCCAAAAGGTCCATCTTTGTGACCAAATATGGCAAAGGATGCCATGTCTCTGTCGGATCCTTTCATTCGTTGATGTAAGCTCTATGAAAATCGGCCTTAAAATCTGCAATTTTCCGATATTATTCAAATAAAGTAGATGCCAACCTAGGAAGTTGATTCACCACCGTGCGCAAATCCATCTCTATTAATACCCAAAAGGTATTTTTTTCTATTGTGCGCATCGGCTCTTTGTAAAATGAGAGCGAGTCATACCTTGCAGCTTCGTGCACATCTGGGTCAGCTGTGGAAAATTGTGACTCTGGTAGTTCCTTCCACACCAATAATGCTATGATCAAAAACAACCACACATAGTGGAACATATTTCCTTTCTCCTGCGCTTCTCGACAGTCCTCCAAAAATTCCTTGCACAAGTAGGTGAATTTCTTGGGGGTACATATGGTGGCAGTACAAAGAGTTCTTCTACACCTTCTACTTCAATTTCTGGTATCTCTGCTTCTAGGATTTCAATTTCTTCCTCACCATCTTGAATCTGCATGGGTTTCTTCTACTTATTTTCCCACCGCCACTCCTTGGCTATCTTCTTTCTTGGAGACTTTCTAACTCCAGGAGTCGCAGCTGGCCTCTTTAACTACTTTTTGTTTCGTTGTGCTTCTTCTATGGTGCCTTGCTTTCACGGTGACCTCAGGTCAGTTATTCTTGGTATTGTACCTTCCATGATTCCTATGAGTCCTTTCTTGATATATTGTCTAGAAATTTCTTCAAAATCCCTCTCAGACATACAACCAATTTCTTTGTTCTTACTTAGGCGCAAATTCTCAATTTGAATTCTCAGGAAGCAAAGTGTCAAAATGTGGAGCGAGATTTTTCTTTTATAATGAATTTGAATTTCGGGCCTCATGATCATTTCTAGATTTGGCTCATTTAATGCAAATATGGCACTATATTCGACTAGTTGTTCCTAATAATTGTGTTTTCCCTCGCTCCTTTTAATGGAAACTTTCCTTTTGCGACAACTTTTTCCTTCCAACGGTCATATTTCTTGCTAACTTCGATGATCTTTCCCTTGTGTCGCATCAATTCATTCCTTATCACAGTGTCTTTGGAATTCGACATACTCCTTACTATAACACAGTTATATTCATTTGGTGTGGTTCTTTATAACTTCACCATACTCTTAATGATCGAACAATAACCTTCCTTTGACAAATCCCCTTTCTACAGAGTAGTTTATAGTCTAGTGCCCACTTTCAACTACAGGTGGAACTAATACTTTCCCCTTTTATATTTCAGGGCGACATTCCAAGGACAGATTCGTTCTTATATATCTCCAAACTACTACCATTTACTCATCTTGGCATCAGCTAACCATCCAAATTCGTGAGTTGAATTGTGCCTCCCTCAGAGACTTGCCTGATGATATATAGTCCCAAAAAATGTTCTTTGAACTTTCTGGGAAACTTCAAGAATTTTATATCATACAATAGGACAAGATCTCCTTCCTTGAATGGATTCTGCTTGATGTGCCTGTCATGCCAAGCTTTCTCCCTTGTTTTTTTCACTTGCTAATGAAAACCTATTATAAACATGTCTTCTTACAAAGCAAGAAATTGCTTCATCCGTTCTTCCATTGTATCGTGATCAACCATTTTTGTGAATGCTGTAATTCTTAAACTTGGAAAAATGTACTTCATACGCATAACTACTTCTTGTCCATAGACCAACCTAAAAGGTGTATATCCAGTCAGTTTCTTGCATGTTGTCATGTATGCCCATAACACCGTTGGAATTCTCAGATCCCAGTCATTTTTGTTGATTTGCACACTTTTTTGAGGAATTCTCCATAATCTTATTGAAGGCTTTGACTGTCCCATTCTCCTAAGGATGATATGTTGTAATTTTCTGATGATGTACTTGAAATTATTCATTCAGTGTCTCAACAGTCGTGTGCAAGAAATTTGAACCTAGGTCGGTCATCAAAATCTTTGACACCCAAATTTGGACATAATATACTCAAATATGAACTTTGTGGTAGTACATGCGATGCAATCCTTCACTGGTTGTGCTTAAACCCACCTTTTCAAATAATCAGTTGTAGTGATTATGTATCTCGCATCGACCTTCTTCCCTAGTGGGTTAATAGGTATGACAAAGTCAATATCCCACTTATCAAACTCCTGCAATGTTACTTGTGGATTCACTTCCATTTCATCCCTTCTAGATGGCCTTCCTTTTCTTTTACATGCATCACAAGCTTGAAAAAACTCCTTTGCATCCTTATGCACTGTGGGGCACCATAACCCAACTCTCAAAACCTTATTCGTAGTGGCCTTTCTGGCATAATGTCCTCCTACAACTCCTCCATGAGCTTATGCCAAAATATTTTTCCTTTCATGCTTCGAGACATATTTGCGCAGTATGTCATCAAGTACCATCTTGTAAAAATGTCCTACAATCAATGAAATATCATCTGCCGTGACTACTAGCTCCTTTTGTTGCGCAGTGTACTCCGCGGATGCCATTCCTGTAGCCAAAAAATGAATAATGTTGCTGAAGTGATCATCTTCGAACTTGATTACAAATAACTGTGCATTTGGCAGGTTATCCTAGATATTTGTGGGTTCTTCTCCTATTTCTATTCTTGATAGATGATCAGGCCCAAAATTCAATCTTCTTGTTTTTACTACAACTTCGAAATCGTACTCCTCAAACAGCAACAACCATCAACATATTTTTCCTCCTAAAACAAGCTTATTCACCAAATACTTCAGCACGGAGTGATCAATGAACATATTGAAGTGTGCTCCCAAAAAATAATGTTTGAACTTATGTAATGCATAAACCATATCCAACCCCTTTTTTTTTGTCGTATAATAGTTCTTCTCCGCCTTGGAGAATTTTCTGCTTGCAAAAATTATGGGGTGATCAATTTCTCCTGCTCCTGTTGGTGCCATTACTATACCCAATGCTATGCAAGATGCATCAACACATACATGAAACTCCTTATTCCAGTCTAGGAAAACTAGGATAGGCGCAATCACCATATTCTCCTTCAGTATGTCGAGGCTCTTTGGCATTCTTCGTCCCAGTGAAAAGTAACATATTTGTTCAATAACTTCTCCATTGGCACAGTTATTTCTGCATATGCCTTTATAAACTTTTTTTAGTATCTAGCATTTCCAAGTATCGTGCGCAATTTCTTCACTGTCTTAGGTGGTTCCAAGTTCACAATAGCAGCAATCTTCGCAGGATCTACCATCAATCCCTGCTTACAAACAACATGCCCTAATAGTATACCAAAAGGTACACTATAGATGCATTTTTTCAAATTCAATGATATCTGATATCGCCTGTGTGTATCCAACATCAGCCTCAAGTTCACAACATGCTTTTTCAATAACCCAAAGGCATTCCAATCATCGAAGTAAACCTCCAAAAATTCGTGTATATACTCCTTGAAAGCTATGACTACAACTCTAGAAAATATGGCAAGAGAATTCTTCAAACCAAAAGGCATCACTGTTGTTAGTGCCAGTCTTTGCATATTGTCACTACTGATAAAATGGACTCTTATCATACCTTTTCAAGGTCCCACAGTCAATTTTTTGTCATTTTACTAAGTCTTCAAGCAAAAATTTGGTCACTGGGTATTAGGTTTAGGACTATTTTCCAATCCCAAAATTTTAAATTGCTGGTCCATGTCATCACTCAGCTGAGTGTATCATCATTCAAATATTTTCATCATCATTTTAGTCATCAAAACCATGATCTCGTTCAATTCATTGTCTCCATTAGGTCATTAGGGTTTCAAGGTCACCAAACTTCCATTTCATGCATAAAATATGACAATTGGAAGAGTGGTAATAAAGCAAGTTTTTTTTAATAAATTTTGATTTTTAAATGTAATTTTATGTTTCTATATGTAATAAGTACTTCAAAGTTCAAAATTTGCAGTTCAATGTTCCATGGAAGATACAAAAAGTTCAAATTACAAAATTTCCAAGGTTGTGAAGTCAAAAAGAGAATGAAAGTCATGCTACAAAAATTCTTGTGGGGCCCATTATCACTTAAAGAAATATATGCCATGCTTATAAAAGGGCCAAAAATTCACAAACACATTTCATTTTCACCCTCATTGTCTCTCATTATCAAGACCCTCCTTCATTTTGTGAGTAATAACGTGTTTTTTCAGCTCAAAGTCTCAAAAATTGGGAGGCGTTGCGCATTTGGAGGAGGCGCTGCGCATGGATGAATTGTGTTGCGCATGAGGCAGAGTTGCCCAAACTTGCTCAATAACCACCCAAATAGATTTCTCAGAGCTCCATTTCAGATTTTTCATCTTCCAAGAATCATAACAAGTAAGGACATTCATTGTTATGTCCTCTCTTCCTTTGCAAACCAAGAAATAATAACAAGCTAAGTTCCCTAGGGTTTTATAGGAATTTCATGCTTTTGGTTGACAAATGATCAATTGATGTTGTGAAACCCTAATACCATTGTCCCTCCACCTCTTTTGGCTATTTATACATTATTCCCATACTTCACAAAACATTTCCCATCATTTTTGCATCATCTCCCTACAAACCCTAGCCCTATTCTACCGAATTGGGCCATTTTCCTAGCTAGGACTGTGTTTGAATTTCCTAGCTCACTCCCCTCACTCATTGACCTTCATCTCACTCTGTAAAGATTCCTAAGACCCTTTCCCATCCCCCTAAATATTTCTACCCCCATCTCCCTTTCCTAACTCCCTCATTTTATCCCTTCACTCACTTTTCCCTGTTTTTTCCCCTCCTATCATCTAGGGTTTCAATCATGGAAGGAGATTCCTCACCATCATAGAAGATAATACAACACAAAGAGGGAAAGATATTGAGGTATGAGCCCTCAAATTTCAATGAAATAATTTCCTCACCCTTCATCAGAAAATGCTTTGAAGATGTCAATTTCCTAGGGTTTTTTCAAAGAGTGGAGGAGGTAGGTTACCATGAGGAGCTTACAGATTTGTTTGCCACAAATTTGAAGGGAGTAAAGGCCACCATTACAGGGATTGATTTCACATTTTCAGTTGATTCCATCTCTCTTGCCAGAGGGATACCAAACCATGGGGAATAGTGGTTCAAAGGCATGAACCTAGACCTTGAGCAATACAAATACTTCATAAAATCACAGTACAAAGAGACGCATTCTCACATTATTCCATTCAGATACTTGCTGGAGAGGTATGCACCATTGATGAAGGTTGTGATGAAATTATTCACATGTGAGGGCAGGTTTTCTATATTAACCGATATCATATTAGATTGCTCATGCACTTCACAACAGTGAAGTCCCTAAACTTATGCAATTTCTTGTATAGGAGTGTGAGCAAGATGGGAGAAAATGTGCAAGTAATGAATGCATATAATTACCCTAGCCACTTTCACCACAGCCTGGTGAAGATCATAGTTCTCCATCAGTTGGCAGATAATAACATGACATGGGATGCCTTCATTGAGACAGCTTTGCAGATGCACACAACTACTACACCAACTCAACAGCAAAAAATCTCACCTACCATGCAGGAGGTTGGATCATCAAGAAAACTTGTTGAGGTTTCAAAAATGCTTAGGCTTGAGGTTACTGTCACCTATCAAAGAGGCAGGAGACTTGTGTTTTCTCCTCAAAAAGAGGAAGGGGCCAAGCCTATTTCACTCTAGGGGTCACCATCAGCACTGCATGAGACGTCCATGCATGATGAGGAGGAACATGACTTTGACTTGTTTGACTTGGAGGACCATGATGAGTAGGAAAACTTATAGAGGATAATCAAAGGAAAGGATGCTCATATCAAAGAGCACCAAGAAAATTTGGCAAGGTCTCAATTCATCATTTCATTTCTTGAACATGAGAATAGTCAAATCAAGACACAACAGTTGATTTTGGAGAAAAGGTTGTTTGAGGCAAAAAAACATGAGAGAGGAAAAGAAGTGGCTGAGCATGATGAACATGATGAGCATGAACAGGAGCTGAAGAAGAAGAGGCCAAGAACCATGGGTCTCAAGAAGGCATTGTAGAAAGAGAAAGAGTAAAACCCTACAAATGAGGAGCTCACTTTTGAAGAAAGGATTGCCAAAGAGATCAATGAGGACAAGGAGTTTTGGCTTGAGAAGGTAAATACTCACTTGAAAAACCTCCTAGAAAATGCAAACAGGAATAACAAGATCCACAAATGCATGGTTTCCCGCTACCAACAAGAAATCAAATTTCACATCAAAATCAAGCAATTGCAAGACAAGCTTAAGCAAACACTAATATGCCAAAAGGAGAAGGGAAAAAATAATTTTCTTGTTGATGCTTCCATGATTGCATATTACACCTCATCCAACAAATCTAGACCAATTTTAGGGAGATTTGGAGAAAATTTTATTTTTTGGTCAAATTTGGTGAAAATTTGCAGAATTCAGAAATTTCACTAAGGCTAGATGCGAAATGCCTTGGCACTGCGCTTTTTCCTCAAGGCTCCAAATGAAAAGTGGCTTACATTTATAGAAATATTATGCACTCCTCTCAAAACCCATTTGCTCGTATTTTCTAGAAAGGGCTCAGCTTTTGAGAAAAAATGAAGAAAACCAGCCAAAAATCAACATTATGCCTCTATTTTTTACACGCGTTGTGCATCTAGAGATACCTCGGGAGAATGAGTTTTTGAAGGCCTTCCCATAGGTAATTTTAAAAAATTCAAGATGTTATGGAAGCTATACAAACATGGCTAGTTTACCGTTCTTTCAGATTTCAATTTTGATTTCAAGAAGGTGCCTAAAAATGGCCTCCAAGATGGTGTTGCACATCTGCAATTTTCTGAGATTTTTATAAAATTTTCACTGTGTAGTTTTCTCCAATTTCCAGTTTGACTTTTGGAAAATTTAAAAAGTGAAAGTAGATGAATGTAAAGGTCAAAATTTAATTGTAAATGTTAAAATGGAGTTGAATATGTTTCTTATCCTCGACTTATTTATTTAAGGATATGTCTCTTAGTGGTTAGATAAAGGAGGAATTTGTTGTGTAACCTCCCTAGTGTGTAGCAGACTTCAAATAGGTGCATGAATTTGAATTTCTTGCTGGAAAATTCAACCTCCAAGGGATGATTTCGACCTCAGTAGCTATAAGAGGCCTTTTTTAATCATTTACAAGGGTTGGAGTCTTGGAAATTGAGCTAGTGTATTTCAGTTTGACAAAGTAATACAGTGAATACAGAGAAAATTTGTAGCTTAAATTTAGGGATTCATGTGGTGAGCTTGTATGGCTATGTTTCTCTTTTGTAAATAACTCCATTGAATTATTTATCTTTCCATTACATATCTACAACTTTCACTCATTGTCTTTAAAATTTTTAAGCATGATTCATGAGGAATACATGCCCTATTTTGATAAGATGATGATGTTGTGTTTATTTTCTTCTTAAGGAATGAGTTCATATTTCTATGCTTTTTCCTAATCTCTTTGTTCTTCCTACACCATAACCATAAAGAATAAAGGGCCACATAAGCTTTCCTACCTTGCCCCTTTATTCCCCTACAATTTTTTCTCTTGTAACCCTACCAAAGTTTTCAAGCCTAGCCCTAAAGGTTTATTTTGATCCAGCACAAATACCCAAATCAACCAAACGCTAATCTGCATATCTATCCTAAAATATCCTTGATCCAGTCAAATTGGCTGTGAATCTCATTGAGAGAGCCCTCTCAGCCTAGTAGGGCTAGCTACTATGTCAAAGTGGTATGTGGTTACCTTTTATGGTCTCCTTCTCAGCCTTTAGAGATCCAATGGAGTGCTAAAAATTGTGTACTGGTAACAACCCCACTCGGTAGAAAAATTTTTCTTATGTCTATCTTTTGGCACAATTTTTATCTAATGGTAACCCAAAAATTCATCTTTGAAAGAATAAGCCTCCTATCCTCCTACATTGTCCAATACTTCATCCATGAATGGTGTGGGAAAGGGGTCATGGAAGCATGCATCATTCAACTTCCTTAGGTATACACATGTTTTGATCTCACCCTTTGTCTTCTTTTCCTGAACTACAATGGGAATTACCCAGTCAGATTCTTCGACCAATTCAAAGATCCCCACTTTCATCATTTTTTACAACTTTTCCTTCACTTTTTCCTTGTATTTAGATTCACCCTATATGGTATTTTCTTTACTGGCTTCGCGTCAGGTTTCAGAGTAGTCATCATAATGCCTAGGTCTCTTATTATACCCTTCAATTCAGAAAAATTTGTGGGCAATATTTCTTCATACTCGTGTGATAGCTTTGCAACATTTCTAACTGTGTCTTCGCCCCAATAATCTCCAATCAGTGCAAATTTTGGTTCTTCTTCTAAACCAGTATTCACCTTCTTCGTCTTCGCAAGTTGCATTATGTCAAGTATTTTAGGTTCTGGTCTAGCAACTTCATGATGTCCTTCTAATTTTAGGATATCAATATTGCGCGGGTCCTCATCATCCTCTTATGATGTCACATTAGCATTCCAATGCATGATGCAACTGCGCTGTCCAATCTAGATGCATCCAAATTAGCACAGTTGTGTTCTTAAAAACCCTTGCTCTGACTACCTGAATGGCTTCATCTATGCATGGACATTCATCTTCAAAACTAAATTTCAGTAGTAACCCTTCAAACAAATCTGTCCACTTCAATGTTCCATGTCGTAGTTTTGTCTCAAGATACCAATTCATAGGCGTCAGGTCCAATGTGTGAAAAAACACATGTACCCATTCTGGTTCTAGATATTCTGCCAAGCTGATGTCCAACGAAAAATATGTTCTTGGAGGTCAGCCTTGCCATCATATTTTACTTTGATTATGGTTTTTATTGGGCCAAATCTGATCTTCATCAGCCTGTGATATTCTTTCCAACTCCTTATATTCTCTTTATGAGTACCCCGCAATCTAGCAGGCGCAGACCTCATAGCTACATCCAAAGCTTTGAACCTTTGTTCTTCTAGTACTTCCTTTTCAAATTTATCAACAAAAATACTTGCATATAATATCCCATAATAACAAGGCAAATCACATACCTCTAAAGTTATGCAGAGAAGTTATGTTATGATTTTGTTACATCATCTAGTGGATATTTCATGTAGCTTGTTCTGCCAATTTTCCAGCTCCTCCTCGGAATCTAAAGTACAGGAATTGTCTTGTTCCCAGTGGTATTGATCCAATATTCCTCCTTAGTTTTTATATTATAGATATTTTCAATATTTTCATTGCAGTACTCATCGCGGAAAGGTTATGTATAAAGTACTCCCTTTGATGGGTCTAAAGGAACAATAACCCTCAGATCGCCTTTTTCAAACACCATCTTCCTCTTCTTCAAATTGATTATCACGTCGCTATAAAAATCCTAATCCAATCCAAGCAGCGTCAGATAAGTATTGCTATCATCTACAATTTCAATTACCTCAAAGTCTGGAACAACTTGCACTCCTTCAATGTCTACTATCAGTCCTGGTAATCTTCCCATAGGAACAATCTTCTGTTGATTGGCCATACTCAACTGAATAAGAGACCATTGCAGCTTTTTCCTTCCCATTCACTCCCAAGTTTTCTTAGGTAATATGTTGGCATCAGATCCCAGGTCTAGGATTACCTGGTCCATCTCGTATTCTCTGATTTGCGCAATTAGTCTCATCTCCCTTCCTGTTGTTTTCTTATCTCGATGAAAAAAATTTACGGTGCACCGCTCGCTTCAGGGTTATTATTTACCCATGTAGGAGTTTATCAACTCCTGGAGTGCTTCAACAGCCTTATGATCTCTCAACAAATTCATGAAGGTATACAAGAATGATCTTAATATAGTTGGATCAAATTATTTTAGCAGAGTAGTTACTTGAACACTATCCTTCTTCGGTATTAACTTTTGCAGCAGCTGCGTGTTAGATGTTGAAGCTCCCAGATCCATGAAACTTCATTTTTCCTCCAGAAACTTTTATTTTTCCATCTGAATACTAAAGCTAGGGGCTCTTTCTGCAGTCTTTCTTACCTATGTATCTTCCATTGGCTTCTTATGTTCTCCTTTATCATCTCCTCTCGTTGCACCACTTATTGTTACTATGTTAATGCACGGGTCATCTTCCCTTGGTTCTACAGTCATCATCTATAGATTTTTGCGTGCGCTGCTAGTTTATTTTCTCTTTCATCTTTGCCATAAGCACTGGACATTCTTATATCACACGATCAAAAGCTTTATACACTTATAGGTTGAGGTGGGATTCTGACAATCCCCTGCGAAGTGTCATGTTTCTCCGCAATTGTAACAGATAAGTTGGCCACGTCCTTGACCAATGCCTACTCCACCTCATCCTCATCCTTGGAATCCTCCTCGACCGACATGTTGACCTTGATACTCATGTGCATCTCCCTCAGTTGGAATTCTATAAGCACTAACAGTTTGCTCCATCATCAAATCATAACTGCGACAGTTCTTCTCATCATGCCCACTAATCTACACAACTGCTTTGGAGTCTGCACATACTTCTGTAACAAGTAGCAGCCTTCCAAGATATTTTGACCAATGGTTTTACATATTTGACTCCATACACTCAATCTTTGATTCCATGGGTTAGGTGCTCCACTAGCAAGGTACTCTCTAAACACAGGGCATTTCTCCTTATGATGGCCTTCTTCTTTACACTTTATGCACTAGAATTCTGATTGAATATATGGCCTGACTTCCATACCTTTCTTCATATCCTGCATCTCCAAATGCAAAATTTCTAGTTGGCTCTGAATCTGTTGTACTCGTACATGTGTATCTGTGACCGACGAAGCTTCCATCTTCATTGCAATTTCCAAAGCTTCGGCCTATGTTGATATATTTTGTTGTGTCAAGGGTAGCCTGATCTGTGGCAATAGTGTAGCTATAAAACAATCCTTGTGCTATTATTTAGGAATTTTAAAGCTCACTTGTCCCATTAACATTTTGAACCTTTGATCCAACTCCCAAACAGACTCATTTTCGAGTTGCTTGATCTCCTTCAGTTCAGTAATACACTGTGACTGAGATTTGGGTTTCTTAAATTCTATAGTCAGGGCTTTCTTTGTATCATCCATGGAAGCATCCTGATTCATCGTAGAATAATTTATGTACCATGTCATCCCTCTTTCCTTCAACAGTATGAGAAGTTGTGACTTCTTCACATCATTGTTAGTAATTTGTCTTGCTTTCCATACTTGTTGGACATAATTGTGAATTATGAATAAGACACACTTCCCTAGATAGGTGCTAATCTAGAACAACAGGTTAAAGACTATACGACTACTTTTCCTAACTAAGAACAGACACACAAAATGGATTAGATGGTTACTTGGAATCCAAGCGCTTCCAAATGATTCCTTCTGTCGCTTCCGTTGTAGCTTCAAATTCCAGCCGGCTGTGAAAAATATTTCTTGCATGAATGAACACTAAACAGCAGAAGATAGCAATAATACAGATGTCTATTCAAGTTAGTTTTCTAAATCAATAAAGCATAAACCATATACATAAACTAAGATCTTGCAATATGGAAAATCAAAGCCAATACAGATGCATATAGGGAGAAGTAAGTTGTATTCTTTATTAATGATAGAAGGGGAGGTTACAACCAAATGACTGATTTTGTTTCACCATCTCCAGCAACATCCCAACCTCATCACAATGCAGATATCTCCAGAAAACTGTCACTCAAATCAATCTCCTCAATGAAAAATCCACCAACGTTTCTCTACACAAATTCTTCCTTATCAAACACTAAGATCTGTGACCAACGCACCCATAGATGTCAGGAAGTGCTTTGCAGAGCAGCCTTGCATGGGGCTCCCTACATATGCAACGCACTTAGTCCCTTTAGAGGTAGCATTGGTGAGCTCTCATATGATATATTATAAACTTCAAACCTTGGAAACCTTTGCATATGAAAGTCTTTAATTGATCTGTATTGTTCTTTGTCTTAGGGCATATAGCAATTGAAATGTTAGGGGATGATAGACCCTATACATTGGTCCTGGAGATGATGCCCAATTAACCAGGTCATTTGGAATGATGCCCAAATTTACCTATAACAATTTCCCTCTAAAGCATGAAGTCAGAATAATAACAACAATATTTTGATTAATATGCTTTACACTGTGATGGGTTGGGGATGAAGCGGAGTGGTGACCTGCATCAATCTTACAATACATTACATCATGATATATCTTCTTTGATCATAATTTCTAAGGGTAGGCATTCCCATGTTCAGCACATAAACAATCTAATAACATGTACATAATTCAGAAAGTGGTCGAGATTGGAATGTTGCCCAATGTATACATTCCTACATATATAGGCCCATGTTCGGATGTCGATCTGTATGTAACGTCACCATACAAATGATGTGTACAACAATCCTGAAATCGTAGCCTGGATGGCTGAAACTAGATCCGGGGTCTTCTTATCTCGTTCACTCAATCATTCGGGTACAAGTCTAGCCATGTGAATATATGATTTGTCGTCAAACATGGAAAGACATCATTTGATTACCAGCCAATAATGTGAGTTGTTAACAAACGTGAGAGAACCACCATTGATTTCAATGACCCTCAAGGTACTGCAGTACATTTCGTAAGGCGTGAATAGATGATTTGATGTTGAATGCCAAACAAAATCTTTCGGTCAAAAGTTCGGAAGCGAGGATTTTGTCGATGTTGTAAAAAGCCGCATGGTACTGGAATCTGATGTTTCTAAGTGAACTTCCTGGATAATGATTTTTTGTCGACAAGAAGTCGCCTTATTTTGAAACGAGAGTTACTGAGTTCGGAGACAAGAGTATGACTTGATATAGCAATTTTTAGGGATGATGGTCATGATAATAAAGGTTTATGAGTATTGCAGAAGGATGATTTATTCACTGGATGACTTCTCTTGAACATATCGGTGACACTGTGATGAGTTGGCTGCATTGACCCAAAACCGAAGTGAAGGTATGTGAACCATACGTATGAATGAACCGTCAAGATGATTACCCAACCCAAACAATCACGGATATGGAGTGAAGGAAGTTTCATGTTCAAGAGCGAATTACTACCATAAATCATTTTTTCTCACTTTTCCCAAATTTTCCCCAATCATTTGTCGACCAGTGCCTCTTTATTTTTTAACAAGCTTGAGGAGGATAACATTTTCTTGATCTATAATTCAACCCTTCGGGCGAATAAAGTATTGATATTTAATAATTTAATGAGTCTAGTGATGAATGAAACTCAATTCTTGCCATGATCGATAAGCTCGTCACTATTTTATGTTTTAATGAGCTTAAAAACAGTGATAGCTGGGTCATTTTTCATATTTAGAGAGTTTGAAAAAAGAGGATGAAAGAAAAATCCATGAGTACTTTTTCGTAAATTTGTCACTCAGATTCGTAAAAGTGTAAAATAATATCTGAGAGAACCTCTTTGGTCATGTTTAACCAAGGTATTCATTTTTCGTAAATAATCTATCTCAGTCTGGAAAAGGGTTAAACTTATACTGAGTAGATATCGATTCATTTACCTTTACAAGCTCGAAAAGACAAGTGCTCGACAATATTTTCACATTATCGAAGTCTAAAAAGAGCTAAAAGAAGACTCTAGGGGTTCCTTTTTTGTTGTTATCGAAGCTCGGAAAAGAGATAAAAGTGTGCTTCAAACCCTTTTTCGTTTTTAACAAAGCTCAAAAAATAAGGAGAAAAAGTATGCTTTGTGGTCAAGTCATTCTTTGAAATAAATCTGCACGACTAATCTGTTTATCAGTTGTATATCCTGTTCAGAACAACATCAAATGGATTAAAAATACATGTTTCCTGATAAAAACATAATAAAACTATAGTCATAGCCATAAATTTAACTTGCAAGTAATTAAATGACTATTTAAAAGTAGTTCCACTATTCATTTTTACCATTCCATAGTTACCATTTGCATTTTGGAGCTCTGAACCTGATTTTTCCCTCAAAATTTAGCTGCTGATTGTAATCGTTTTTGTGGACGGTTTTCATTTCCATTTGATCCAGGTTAGTGATATGAACCTCCTATTTCCTTTAGTATTCATTTAATTTCCAATTCCTGCAAATTTTTAGGGTTTTAAGGTCCCTAGGGTAAATTCTACCCAAAAAGAGGGCAACGCACCCCTGAATGTCGAAACTTGCATTACATAGTACGTACAGTGAAGGGTACATGCATATGCAAAGCACTGTCTCTTGTTAGGGAGTGCATTGGGCGCAATCTAAGTTTTTTATTTTCACATTAAGTTAGCCTCTCTCAAATAACAATAATAAATCCAAAATAATTAATTAATTAATTAAATATTCCAAGTTAGGAATATGTGCCTAACTCTTGGGTTGTTCCTCAAATATTAGAGTTTGTTTAGTAACTCCCATCTTGGTTGGTTTTTGGTGAGAAATTATCTCAACCAAAGGAGTCTAAGATTGCACGGACTATCTTAGACATTTTCTCTCATCTATTTAAATTGTAAACTAAATTCTTTTAATAAGAGAGAATGACGAGAATGCCATGAGGCTGAAGCCTCTTTTCCACCATGGTTTTGTCTGGTTATGTATCTATGTTTTCTACAATCTATTTCTGAGTTGATTTCATTTTTTACATGTGGTATCGGAGCACATGGTTTCACGCTTTGGGATTGAGAGACTCTGTGTATTGAAGCTCTTCCTGCATGAGGCATTGAGCGTTGCATGTTGTGTGAAAGCGTGCGATAGAAAACGCACACAGCAATTAACATTTGAATTGAAGGGCGCACTTGTAAGAGGGTGATGACCCTGTTGGACCACAAATAAAAGCATAATTTTCAAACGCTGGTGAACGTATAGTATTGATGTTATAAGGCTGCTGCAAATCGGATCAAAGGAACCGATGTGAAAAGTCGAAGGAGCCTGAGATCGAGTCACATGTTGGACGGATGGAGCAGAACCGGCTTGGTGATAGAATTCAACGAGAACTCTCTTGCAGTATAGTCCGAGTGGCTATGAGTCGATCCGCATTCAACACAAGTATTCAACGAAATTTCAATCAATCAACACAAGTTAAGTTTTCCATTGAGTTTGGGTTAATAACCAACGATTCTTAAATTTCCTTGTTATATATATAATGCAGAGTTTCTGGCCAATCAATTTATGTACATACAGTTGCTCCTTTAAAGATTCAATTTGTTCCTGAATGAAGTTTGTATAATAACGCTGCAACAAAAATCACATTTTTTTTTAATAGAGCTGCGCACTAAATAGCAAGGCTTAGGATCTGGAATAAAAAATTCTCCAGCAGTGCGATTTGGTACACCTATCTCCCATATGTAATTTGTTGTGGTAAATCCTCCAAAAGTTTCCCCTAATGCAGCTTTCACTCCCCATTCTCGCATTAAGGAACCACCCCCTTGCAGTCATTTTTGTCTGTGAATGCAGGAAGAGTTTATATAGAGGAGGACAGAGATTATGCAGAGAGAGGGAGCACAATCAGTCCTGAATCAGTGTTGAAGTAGAGAAAACCATTTGAAATTGAGTGCATGGCATTTGATTGAAGATTGAATGCAAAACTCGACTGATTCGTTTGTAGAACTGAGGGCGTTTTTATGTGAGTGACTGCATCATTACAGCAACCAACAAGAAGATTGGGAAACGCTTTCTTGCCATGTTCCAAGGTGCGCATGTCCAAAATGAAACAGATTGTAAATTCCATCCGCATAGACCCTCACCGACTTCATTAGAGAGAAGACATTGCTTGACCATTGGACTTGGACTTTAAAGCATGAAATTGGACTTGCATAAATCCATGTGTGTCTGGAGAGTTGCGTGCGACCTATGCATTAACAGACACTGCGTTCGAGAAGACCCTACGATTGGAACAAACCAGCATTGCCTAGAGAATTGTGTGCAGTCTGTCATAACGGGCATACCTGTGAATGTTGCTTATGTTCTTTATTCTGGATCGCTGCCTGTAATAGCGAGCATACCTGCATCTGAGCTATTCTTCCGTGTGAATTCTGCAACTGCTAAGTCTACTAACAATATTGTGAAGGTGGGATACATCATTTTGGTTTTTGTGTACTCTGCATTCGTATTGTGGAGTTACGATAACGAGCGATCATTGTTTGACTTGATGCTCATAAAGAAGAGCGCGGAAATGGCCCACTCCTCCAACAATTTCTCCATACCCTGAAGAGTTTCTGTCCTCTCATTTTCAACATAGGTTGCATGTCTTGTCTTGTCTTTCACAATATTTACTTGATATACGATTTGCAGTTGCAGAGGAAAGCTGACCATTATCTACTTGAAGCCGCCTGTCTCAACAGCCAAACAAGGAAACTGCCCAATAGTGGAAAATAAATATAGTGGGACAATAAATTGCTGCAAGCTCAGTTGGCCAGTGCAAAGTGACGCCATCCCATCTATCTTCTAAATTCAGTTTTACAAGTACTATGAGTGTTGGAAAACATATTTTTTTGTGGTTTTTTTTCATAAATATATTTTATGGTTCGTATTGTGGTGCAACGTCTCACAAAGGAAAGTTGATAACAAAAATGATCGCCATGTAGCTGAAGATTGGTGCTAAATTAAGGTTCATGTTCTACAAGATATGGAGCACGAAAAATCTATTGTGTACTTGATACCAATGATCGAAGCTCTATAGATCTATGTGGTTGCTAGAAACCCCCTGGTAGTCTACCAATCCCTTGATCCTCTCGATCTTGTTTCTCCACTATGTTAATAGATCTAGAGGGCTTTGGAAGAAAAAGGTTGCTTTGGAAAAAGAGGTAAAAGCATGAGTATTTGAGTGACTTCAATTTTCTATCATTTTGGAAGGTTGGAGTGATAAGTTAAAAATTGAGGTGAAAGATAAGTTTGAATTTTATTTTATTTTGTAATATGAGTGCAAATATTTTTGGGAGAGATAAAGAGTGGTGTGAAATGGGAAACTTTGTAATGGAGAGATAAGTTTTTTTTTGTAAATTTGGAGTGATAAGGAAAAACCATTGTTGTAATTCAAAGTATTCTTTTACTTTGAGAGAGATCGTGTCACTATCCATCCAGATTTTGAATTGCTTCCAAGCGTTGTGAGTTTGGCATATTCATTACTTGAAAGTGGAGATTTATTATGTACTCAATATTTAATAAAGATATCATTTTTTGGTGATTATGTCATAAATCCGCCCAAAATTGAATAAGGGGATCTTAGGTACACCATGTGTGTTTGTGATGGCGCATGTTTTTTATGGCTTCATGTTGTTGCTTTTTGATTTGTGTCTAGTTTTGACACATCAATAATTTCATTTAATATCGCATACATAAAGTTCAATATCAGCAAGCACAAAACATGTAACGAAATAGATTCAAAATAAACACATGCATTTGCACCACTACAACATATAATCAACGATTGTCTACATCATCATACTACATCAACAATCAAATTCACCTAGTCAAGTTAATGCATTTCAAAGCAAAGTCTACATTAGCGTTCTTGAAAATCCATTTCAGAACTTGTAATCAAATTCATTGTTTTAAGTAAATCATTAAAAATTCATTGTTAATGAATTTTTAAGAGAACAAGTGAATCATTAAAATCATTGTAAGCTTTCTTGGGTGCATTGTCGATAGTGTTCGACACGCTTCCTCTAAGAAAAATCAAGTGAGTGCACGAGTTTTCACTCTAAAGCAAACAAGCAACAAGTTTACATCTCCAAGCGAGTGTGAGTATTCATTCAAGAATTTTGCATCAAGTCAGTACAAAGATCAAACCTTCAATCAAGCCAACGTGAAGTTCATTGCAGCAACCATCAAAACAACCAACAAGTTAAAACAATCAAGCAAGTTGAGATCGACATCAAGCGAGCGTGGCTATTCATTCAAGTGAGTGTGAAGTCATCAAGTAATTCAAGTGAGCACTTAAACAAACGCGATCGTCATCAAGCAAGCGTGAATTCCATAGTTTAAGCGAGAAAATTCTACAATTCTAGCCAGTGTTCCAAGCAAGCGCAATAAGCTACAAATCAAGCGAGTGTGCCATTCAAGCCACATTCAAGCGAACCTGTCCTTCAAGTACCAAAATCAAGTGAAACAGTTCAAAGCACGACATCTCCAACAAGAGAGCTTGATTTCCATTGAGTAAGTTCAGGTGGTGCAACATATTCAGTTGTTAAACATTCTTCACAGTTTGATCATCTCCAATGATGAAGACATGGTGCACATCAACAAAGAAACTCTTGCTGATCTTTCACAGCATCTACAACAAACACATGAAACTATTGAGTTTCTTCAACTCAAATCGCAACTTCAAAGGATTGAATTTCAAGAGAATAGTGATACTTTCAAGTCTTTGAACCATCCAGATGATAAGTCATTCATCCCAACAGCTTCAAGTGTCGAAGTTGTTCCAGTTCCAATTTCTTCCAAGCCCATCATCAAGCCATGGGAAGAAATTCAACATAACAGGAATCGACGCGGCTTAGGATATGTCACTAATGACACCAACCTGCATATTCCAGATTATTCCAAGTCCATTAAGTTTTTCAGTGCAGGATTTCTTGCACATCTCACCTCAGCAAGTTCTGAGAAAGTTGCAGACAACCAGCAATGCACGCAACCCAAAGTTGCAGACAAACAGAATTGCACGCAACCTGAAGTTGAAGTCCAACCAAAATTTTCTCATTGTCAAAGAACCGGTCATATGGAAGATCAATGTTTTGATCTTCATCCTTTTCGCCATTGTGGCAAGCCCAATCATTCCTCAGAAAAATGTCGCAATCAACAAAAATCAGCCAAATTGAAGATACATTATGAATGGATCGACCCTTGGAAATGGTCATCGACAGTCAACAGATTGTCTCAGTTCTACAATCGCATACAATCACACATAGTGCAACCAACAGTGAAAAGATGATGGTACTCTCATGCAGTTTAACAAAGGAGTACACCAGTGTAAAAATCCTACACCTAAAGGGGGGGAGTTCAGGAATACTTTCTAAGAGAAGTATCTCTCCTTTCAGTTGACAAAGGGGGGAAAATGTCAATGAAATTGACAGTGGTTGTCAGACTGAAAGTCTCGACGAAACCAGCAAAAGTAGCCAGTGGGCATCTTCAACAGCCAGTGGGCATCAACAAATTTTCCAATGGGCAGTCATCAGCAAAGAAGCAGTGAACAGTTTTCAGCACAGAAAAAGCAACAGTGAGTTGTTTTTGACATCATTAGCCAGTGGGCCTTGAACAAATTTTGTCAGTGGACAAAGGACGCTGATTTCATGCAAAGGACAGATGGATCCTTTTGCAACTTGGCACTTGATGGAGTTTTCAAGCGAAATTCAGAGATGAATCAAACATACAGCTGACTCATGGTCTCTTCAAATTGTAGTTTTTCAGCATCCATCTTTGGCGGTTTTTCAGGCAATGTTTTTTGAGGATCAACATGAGAACTTGGAAGATGGTTCCTCATTCTTATTTTAGATTTGTCATTGAAGGGGGGAATGTTAGACTCTCTCAAATAAAAATAATAAATTAATTAATTAAATATTCCAAGTTAGGAATATGTGCCTAACTCTTGGGTTGTTCCTCAAATATTGGAGTTTGTTTAGTAACTCCTATCTTGGTGGGTTTTTGGTGAGAAATTATCTCAACCAAAGGAGTCTAAGATTGCATGGACTATCTTAGACATTTTCTCTCATCTATTTAAATTGTAAACTAAATTATTTTAATAAGATAGAATGACGAGAATGCCATGAGGCTGAAGCCTCTTTTCTGCCATGGTTTTGTCTGGTTCTGTATCTGTGTTTTCTGCAATCTTTTTTTGAGTTGATTTCATTTTTTACACATTATGCCCAAAATTGACCTAGTTTTTTGCAATGAATGGAATCTAATGGATCTTATGGTTATATTTTAGGTTTCCATCATATAACAATGACGATTACATGGAGGGAAAGAGAACATGAAGAAAAATATATGATTGCCTTAAATAATCCGAGTACAGTAAGAGCCCTAAGAGATTGTGGACTGCTTAAGTACTTCAAATTGTATGGTATGAGGCAACAAATAGAACTATTGGAGTTCTTAGTTCGAGCATGGGATCCATCTATAGAGGCATTTCATATTAAGAAACAAGTGGCTCCTATAACATTCAAGGACGTGTACTTTCTTACAAGTTTGTCGAGGAGAAGCTTGCCCATTTCGCTCTCAGGGTCTGTTGTTGGAGGAGAGAAAGTGAGAGATTATGTTTTGCAACATTGTTATCCAGGGTCAGAGCCAAGCAAACATGGAAAGATAAACATCCGAGATGTTATATATTTTCCCTTGAGAACTATCCTTTTCACGATCACGAAACTTGCCAGCACAGTTACACTACATGTAGCGAATAGGTCGTATATGCAGTACGCGCTAGAGTGTATGGAGCCAATAGTCTTCAACTGGTCTGAAGCTATTCTATCTCAGATAAAGGAACAACTGAATAAAGCAAAGGGAGGAAGGAAGAATAATTTCAGTTATGGTTCTATCCTTATATCCTTCACCTTGGAATGGATTTCACTGATGCATCCACAACATGTGACACTAGATATAGCTAGTCCTAGAGATCCTTGAATGCAGAGATGGGTAGAACTCATGAGTCGGCATGCAGGCCAATCTACTGTTTTTTTCTCTACTGCATTCTTCGCCTATTTCCGGCGACAAATCATCGCCATCGATGAGTATGCATATGCAGGCATTGATTTCCGAGGGGATCCAGATTTAGCATTACCAAAAGGCGCTCAGTGGGGTGCAATAGGTAAGAATGTTTTGACCATGTTTTTTATTTTCCTAAAGTTTATACAATTTTTTTGTATTTTGAGTTTTCCCAAGACTAAAATAAATGTTTGATGTAATGCAGATGTTGGTCGTGTTCAACCAGTAGTGGAACCGAAGCGCAAAGCAGATGTGCCAATAGAGAGGGCTGTCAAGAGAGCAATCCTTCAGGATCTTGATATGGTTGAGGCTATGACTGAGCTTCAACAGCACATAGAGGGTTTGACCTTCAGGATTCTGGATTTCCGGATCGAAGAGCTTCCTATGCGACTGCAGCGACACACTATTGGAATTCCTAACCACTGGATGCAGTTACTTCGTAGGATAGCTATATCTATAGCATGTTACCATGAGCACCACTAGTTTACTTGTGACATTTTTCATACATTTTGAGGTCAGATGACCAATGTGTCTTGGGCACAAATTTTTGTAAAAACCTATAACTATCTATCTATATGATTTCAGTGTTTTCCTATGTTTATTGTGCAATCCTATTCAATGATGTGAATGTTTTATTTACATATGTTGCAAATGTCTATCTAGAACTTGATTAGCTAATGAATCAGTCAATTTGTTCAAATTTCTGGAAATGTGTTGATATTGAATAAAATCAAAGTGTCTTTCCAAAATTCGAACTCTAAGAAACAATCTATGCAATGTTGGATTTCTAACAGTATAAACACTAGTAAGTTGTAATACCACAAGTGGTGAGTCTAACCTTATGATAATACAGTTAATACCAAATGAAATGGCATCAAAGAGAAGTTCGATCAACGTGCTATACACAGTGATATTGTTTGTCGATCTACCAATACAAATCCCTTGAAAACTCACTAACTTGTCGTTCGGAGCGAAAATGGCCCACGCTACAAAGGATAGATTCTGCGTACTACAACTAGCACCATCAGCATATCCAACAAAGGGTTCCAAATATTCAGACATCTGCGATGAAATGTAAATCGGATTACTAACATTAAGAAAACTCTAAAAACAAATTAATATAGTGAATGAAAATCAACAGCATATATATACAATATAATACAAAAAATTACTACGCTCATGATTAAGCACAGTAACGTTTCAAATAAAACCCATTTCTAGGTTGCGCCAAAGGAATTCCATCACAATATAGGGGCCATGCCATAATGGCTCAAACTTTCTTGTACCTATTACAGCAGCTTCTTAATCGTAAAGAAGGACCAAGTTGCCCTCTAAGAAAATGCGAGGCTGGACATTTTTGTTGTATTGCGCCTTTATATGTCTCTTGTGCGCTTCGTTGGCCAATTGGGCTTCACGACGCATTTCATCAAGATGGATGAGGTTAAGGAGACGTGCTTCTTCTTCTGAGGTGTCAGGTAACAAGTCAATCATGAGTTTTAACGACGATATTTCACATTGGATTGGTAAGATAGCTTCTAGACCATACACCAACTGAAAAGGAGTAAAGCCAGTTTCATTTCTCACTGAGGTTTGATACGCCCAAAAGGTGGAGTACAGGATCAAATGCCAGTTTCCTTTACGAACTCCTATCATTCGTTGAAGCATACATTTAAGAATTTTGTTGATAGCCTCAACTTGTCCATTTGATTGTGGATAATAAGGAGTAGAATTATCATGTGACAATCCTAACTTGGCAGTCAATTAAGCCATCATGTGGTTTTGAAAATGCTTCCCATGATCTGTAACTATAGCCTGTGGGAACCCAAACCGTGTAATAACATGATTAAAGAAAAACAATGCAGTTGTCAGTCCCATGTTGTTGAATATAGGCATCACTTCGGCCCATTTGGTAAAATAGTCGACTGCGACAATAATATAACCATGCCCCCCAGATGAATGAGGGTTACAGGTCATGAATTCAATACCCCATTTCGAAAATGGTCCCACAGAGACAACAGGATGCATTGGCGCTGGCGGTTTGTGGATTTCATGATAAAAAAACTAGCACGCATGACAACTTCTGACCACGAGGATGCAGTCTCGAAAAATAGTAGGCCAAAAGTAACCAGCACGGAGTATCTTCTGCATGGTATCATATCCAGATAAATTTCCACCACAAGCCCCAGCATGACAATAATTTAGCACTTTTTCAACCTCCTCATGAGTGAGGCACCTCCTTAAAATTGTATCGACACCACGACGATAAAGTGTATCGCCGACAATCAGATAATCTTTGGCTTGGTATCAAATACGTCGTTGTTCAAAGCGAGAGATATCAGGTCAAAAAGTTTGGGTTTGGAGATAAATGATGAAATCCCCATACTAAGGATCAGATGATCTGATCAGAAACAGAGACTCATCAAGAATTGATGGTTCCGACGTAGTTGCAGTACTATCATAGGGAAGGTCACAGAGAAGCTCAGTCAAAACTAAAAATTTCTTTGACTTGGATTTGATGAATTCCAAATCAAATTCCTGCAAAATGACAATCCATTTTGAATATTTTCCCCCCAACAATTGACGTGATAAGATATAAGTCATGGGGTTGCAATCCGAAACTATAGTGTTTTTTCGGAGCAAGATATAATGGCGAAATATTTGGACAGCTTGAACAACTGCCAAGGCAATCTTTTCTACGTATGAATACTTAACTTCCGTATCATTGATATTACGACTCAAATAATGGATCGGATTTTCAATTCCATTTTCTACTTGGACCAATACCATAGCAATGGTCGTTTCGGTCATGGCGATATATAGGAAATAATAATTTTGATAATTAGGGGGATACATTAATGATGCTCAGACAAGTGTGTCCTTGACAGCATAAAAAGAAGCTCGCGCAACTTGGCCCCAATGGAAAGGAACCCCCTTTTTCAATAGTCGAGTCGAGTAAATCCTTTATCCATTTCAACATAGTTTGGAATGAACCTTCTTAGGAAGTTAGCCTTTCCTTGAATTTTTTGTATCTGAAGTAAGTTTGATGGCGCAAGAAAATCAAGAATGGCCTGAACCTTCAATGGGTCGATTCGAATTCCTTCTTTTGAGACTACGAATCCAAGAAAACAACCAGAACCAACACAATACACATGTTTATATGGATTGAGGCGTATTTTGTAATGTCGGCAGCGTAAGAAAATGGCTCTCAAATGCATCGGATGATCATTCTGATTTCATGAATGCGCCGGTAAATCATCTAGATATGAGTGAACAATGTGCTTGATGTCATTTAAAGAATAATCCATTGCTCTCTGAAAAGTTGTCCCAACATTCTTTAAACCAAACGATAGTTTCCTATAAGAGAATGAGCCCCAGGGACAGATGAATGTTTTCTTATGTTGATCATCTAGGTGGATATTTATTTTATTGTAGCCGGAAAATCCATCCATGAACAAAAATATTTCACATCCAGCACAATCATCAATAATCTGATTAATAAAGGGAGTAGGATAGTTGTCTTTTGGACAAGCAAGATTGACATCCCTATAATCGACGCACACTCTAGTAGTTCCTTTCTTTTTCATAACAGGAACGATATTGGAAACCCACTCAGTTCACAAAACAGGGTATATGAAACCAGCGCGCAAAAGTTTTTCAACTTCTGCTTTGATGGCAGCGGTTTTCTTCGGATGAACAGAATGAAGTCGTTGACGCACTGGTTTGACATCAGGATACATATTAATAGTGTTTTCTATTAGTATCTATGTCCGGTATTTCCTCATAATACCAAGCAAATACAGCACAGAATTCATGAAACAGAGAGCGATATCATTCCAGTTCTTATGGAGAACAAGATACACTGACATGAATATTTTCTACAACGCCAGGTTTGGTCGAAATATCGATAGAAATGGTTTCTTCAATATTTAACAGATTTCACTCGGAATCGATTGCATTAATAGGTAAAGAATTCGAAAAGAAATTTTTTATGGATGGGTGATATAGTTCATTAAGATTGTTTTCTTCATAATCAGGAAGATGGGGACGATGATGGTAATCTTCCCATGGTTCTCCCTCTGACATCATGGCTTCCAAAATATTTTCATCTTTCAAGAACATTGAGGAAAATGGATCAAATGGAGTACCAAAATCTAAGGAACGATTAACCCAAACACTCGGCGACGCTGATTTACGATTTTCCGCCCAAGCCAGATATATTGATTGCTATGCCAGCTCAATAGGGTTGGGCAGAAAAAACTCATCCAATATAGAAATATCAGAATCACTTGTACTCTCCCTTAAGCCAGATAGAGTGGAAGAGATCATGTAGCAGGTCTCTATACTTGCAATTTCTATCGATGTCACAAGCAGCGGTTATGCAAAGGTTCCCATTAGAGTGGAATCCTTTAAGTGTCCTACACCAATGTTCTGAAGTTTTAGTTGGGGTATGTGAACAAACGGAACGCTTCCAATTGCCTGCGAAGCAGAGGCAAATAAGGATAGTTGATTAATGACTGTGATAGTACCTTTATGTGGAAAGGCAATCATTCTAAAGTATGTAGAAACTATTGCAGTCATTGCATATACCATGGCCTTCCAAGTAAAATATTATAGTCAAGGGGTCCGTCAACAACCTCAACATCAATATTCATTATTTTTCCCCCTAGTTCAACATGCAGGTTATTAATAATACCACAAGGTTTATATGTACGTCCATCAAATGCCTTCAATGTCGTTGATGATTTTGATAAGTGCGGTGAGCCAAGTGACTTCCAACAATTTAGAGACATAATTCATGTAGATGCTCCCTCATCAATAATAGTGCGACGAACAAGGTGATTGAGAACATTTACTTTTATGGAGAATGTCAATTCTACTGGTAATTATGGCACATAGCCCGTGTGATTAAAGACGACAAGATTAGAATCAGTCGGATCAATTCCACCAATAGCCGAAAATAAAGCTTGTTTTTGGGAGGGAAAATTTTATAATACCTCAAGAGAAGACATAGCTGAAGGGGATTGAGCCAAATCTTCAACTATATTATAATTTTGTGCAGCTCTTGCTCGAGGATTATATATCGATTTGTGAATTACTCCCTTCGGTGGCTTGATTGTCAATTCAGGAATAGTAGTAGGCGGTACTGATTCCGTAGACAGATTCGTGGTCGAGGTAGTAGGTTGATCAGTGGCCTGACTACCATAATAATTATTACGCGTTGACACCAAAATATCTGTTGAAGGTTTTGTGACAGATAACATTAACACTTGGGAACTAGGAGTTGTATCCATAGCAACCATGTTTGTGTCTGGATTTGGAAATGGGTCTGTCTACATAGCTGGTGCATGGGAGGTCTTGATGATTTTTGAGACTTCAATGCAGTGAGGACAATCCCTATCAAAGTGTTCCTCATTACAGATTATGCATGGATAATGAGGTTTCCTAGGTCCAGAATATTGATCAAATGATATTTCTTGTGGGTTAGAAGTTTTCTTTTTCTTAGATTTCCCCTTTTTCTTACTTCCGGGTTGCTTGTCACTTTTGCCTTCGTCAAATGACACGACATTAATTTCGGAAGCAGGAGCAGGATCAGATGTAGTAGTGTGATGTGTGCTTGCTATTCCAATCAAGCCGTCTCTAACATGAAAGTCATTTAATTGAGGAGGAACAGTAAAATTAGATCTCGGCACATTAGGAACTTTTTCATAGAGCGTGCCAGACTGAGTGTAAATCAAGTCTAAATATTGGGCACGAGCGATAACTTGCTCTTCTGTGACGATGCCACCCTTAGCCACATCCTCAGTTATAGATGGTAACAGAGACTTAATGAACCATTCAGCAAGGAGCTGATCCAGAACAAAGGTCTTAACCATTCAACGACGACGACGCCACTCATGAATATGATCAGAGATGTGAGTAGCATTAGTCTGTTTGAAATTGGTCGAGATTTCCGTTCCAGTTTCATATCTAATGGGTAACTGGAAATGAGTCAAAAAGACAGTAACTAGGGCTGTGAAATTATCAAAAGAGGCTCTAGGTATTTTAATGTACCATTTTGCAGCCGAACCTATGAGTGTATGCTAGAAAAGACGTAGTCGAACAGAATTATCATTCAGGGAGTTTGACGAACACCATAAATGATAAGTCATAACATCAGTCGACGGATCTTCTCTAGGATTTCCATTGAACTTAGAAATATCCAAGGGTAATTTATGAGGTATCACTGGCCACCAAGGATCATAGTTAATTGGATCATTAGTTAGTTGATTTAAATCTGGTAATTCTAAAGTTGCAACAAAGGGAAACTGTCGATTAAGATCCGGTTGAGCATAGCCAGATTAATATGGAATTTATTGAGTAACAGGCCTTTGAGCACAAGCATAAGGAATCTTTTGTTGGTAACCGAGATAGAGGTTGTTTTGGAAATCAAACGCTTGAGGATTTTATTGACCAAAACCTAGATATGATACTTGTTGAAATGAAGTTTGAGGCATTTGCGTCTATGGCTGCCAAGGGGTCTTTCCACTAATGTTATAACCCAAATTAGGATAACTTGGATTCGGTTGATAATTTTAGCCAGGTTGCAGTTGTGACATCCCATAAAATGGTAAACCAGCTTGTGAATAAAGGATTCTGGATACAAGTTGTTGTAAAATAGCCGAAGGATTTTGAGTCTGTGGACCCAACATTTGATGATATTGAGTTGAAGGACCCGCTTAATAAGTTTGTACAACATTTTGATTATGTAACAGGGGTAAAGATGTATTAATAAGTGGTAATGATGTGGGTGTAATAGGTTGAACTAGTTGATACGATTGTATAACCGTTTGTGGTTGGATAGGCATAGTGGGTTGCCATTGACAAACATGCATTTCGATATTAGGTTGACCAAAAAGTGATAGAGTATTGTCATATTTGGTGACCAAAGGTTTCCCCCCAACATGAGGAGGATAATAAGACGGAAAATATTTCTCTCCAAATGTTGAGAGTCCAGTTGATATGGTACTTGAAGGAACAGACCCAGAAAGATCGGCTTGATATTGCCCTGAAAATGTGTATAATGAATCAATTCGTTCAGTACTTACTATAGGATTACCAGTTAAAATACCGGATGATGACATTGGTAAAGTCCATGGATTTAAAAATGCACCAGAGAAAATTCCAGATAATTATTTGTAACCTGATGGGACCAAAGGGCCACCATGAAAATATGACTCTGGTGAAGTTGTAAACATCGACGGGGTAGCTAGGGCGGGAGCTAACGTAATTGTTCTAGATGGCCCAACCAAAGATGTTGGTTCAATCATGGTTACTTGACCAAATGTATACCCTTTTGAATCGACGGGAGTTTGAAAAGAAACAGGATCAACAAAAGTAGATGGTGTCGATTGAGGAAAAGACTCGTACAGGTAAAGTCCTCCCCAAAATGGGTTGGAGTTAAAGGTGTATCGTCTTATGGGATTTCTTCAATCAGAATTAAACCAAGGGAAAGTATTTCACTGTTAGGCCCAAAGTATATTTTAGGTGGTTCACTGTGTGATATGGGAGATTCAATAGCTACAGAACTTTGTGGAATTACCAAGGTAGGAACAACTTCCAGTTGTACAACTTCAGGATGCAGATGTTCTAGCAAAGAAGAGATAGGATCTGGATCAATTTTTGGTTGAACAACATCGGGTCCAGGAGGTATGGTCTCACTGATTGGATGGATCGTGACCACGGGTAGCTGCAAAGACTCCGTTTCGACAACAGTAGACGAACCAAGATGTGTAAAAACAACTTGAGCTAACTCTATTTTATTGAAATATTATGTTTCACCAGAGGTACGAATTGTACTTGATTCGACAGATCGTGATCGCCTTCACCTACCAGAAGTAACTTCTGGTGGTGAAGGTGGTTTTAACGCTAGTCTACGCGAACAACGGGGGAAAGGATTTTTTTCTTCCATGATTAATTATTTATTTTAACAAAAAAAAAAATAAACAAAATAAAATGGTAATGCTAGGCAAAAGGGTTTACCAAGAAACTGTGAACTGTTGAATACCTCCTGGTGAACCAAGAAGTACGGGCAGACAATCTCCCCGAATGCTGTGTTCGGTGTATCACAATTTACAAGGTGGCCGACTCGGTTCACTATGGATGGATAGCACCTAAAAGTTGTCCTCCCAAATATACCCGAAGGTACGCGGAGGCCCAAGTCTGTATTAGCGTTGTTTGATGTGAAACTGCACAATGAGAGCACCCCTTTATACCTATCATACTGTAACACCTCCCAATATACCAGATATACCCAAAAGTGCATGGACGAACTACGATGTACTTACATACATAGAGTGAGGTATCACACTCGGAATGTATCGCAGAAAAGTTAACGACAGCTGCTATGTTTTACGACACCGGAACACGTCTTTAGCCTAGACCTTCTAAATGTTATCGTTATGGTTCCAATGCTTTGTTAGGTAAATTGAGATTAATTTTATGTTGATCTTGCTTAACAATTTTCCTTTCAAAGGTTCACTGTGATGATGTATTGGAAAATTCCTAAAATGAAACTAAGAATGATAAGCAATCTTTCACTTTTAGATTTTCAATGAAAATCCTAGCTACTAGAGGGAAAGAGAAATCAATTTGTGAGCAAACAAATCAAAGAACACAAACTAAATGCAGATTTCATAATTGTTCCTTTTTGCAAAACACACAAAGCACTACATGCAAATGCAGATTTTTCTTTTCAGATCCTTTAGTGTTATGAATGCAGAAAAGAAACTACATGCACTAAATCAACAAAATATAATGCTTTTTACTTTTGAGAAATGAGGAATACAAACAACAATTTCTCTTTTGAAGGAAAAATGAGGAATGAGACAACAATTTCTCCTATCAGGAAACGAAGATTTTACGACAATTTCCTTTTTCAAAAGAAAATGGATCTAATGCGACAATAAAAATACTTTGAAATTAACTTGCCAATGGTAAAGAAAAAAAATTTAAACAAACATTAAACAATTTTTCTTTCAAAAGAGTAAGAGGTAGATGAATTTACTGGGCAATATGAGGCTCAGACTTTTCAAAACACATCAGCAAACAAACTGAAACAAACTACAAAGACAAATTCAATGGAATTTGGATGGCTTCAGGAGGCAACGTAGTCTCTAAATAGAGACAGTGCTTTGCAACGCAGGCCTGAAAGGGAGATAGTGTTATGCAAAGCACTGTGTCCTTTCCAAGAGTGCGTTGGGCGCAGTGTAGAAAGAAAAACACAGCTGTTTAACACACTTATTTGGAAATTTTGGATCTTAAAAAGCCTAATCTTTGTGAGTAACAACTACTGGGTGAATAAACAGAGAAAATCAGAGATTAAAACACCTAGGATAAAGAGTAATCTCCCCAGCAGAGTCGCCAATTTGTTGGAAAAAATTGTGAATTACGGATAAAACACACTTCCCTAGACATGTGCTAATCTAGAACAACAGGTTAAAGACTATACGACTACTTTTCCTAACTAAGAACAGACACACATAATGGATTAGATGCTTACTTGGAATCCAAGCGCTTCCAAATGATTCCTTCTGTCGCTTCCGTTGTAGCTTCAAATTCCAGCCGGTTGTGCAAAATATTTCCTGCAAGAATGAACACTAAATAGCAAAAGATAGCAATAATACAAATGTTTATTCAAGTTAGTTTTCTAAATCAGTAAATCATAGACCATATACATCAACTAAGATCTTGCAATATGGAAAATCAAAGCCAATACAGATGCATATAGGGAAAAGTAAGTTGTATTCTTTATTAATGATAGAAGGGGAGATTACAACCAAATGACTGATTTTGTGTCACCATCTCCAGCAGCATCCCAACCTCATCACAATGCAGAAATCTCCATAAAACTGTCACTCAAATCAATCTCCTCAATGAAAAATCCACCAGCATTTCTCTACACAAATTCTTCCTTATCAAACACTAAGATTTGTGCTCAATTTATAGAGAGACTGAGGTACTTTTACAATCAATGACTTTCCAATAATAGGCAAGACATGTTCTCAATCTTGTAGATGTCAAATGGACAAATGGATTCGAATTTTGACACATGTGAACTCTTCTAGAAGGCACTGGCTAAGTGGATATTTCAAAACAATGAGAATTTCGCTCCCAATGTGACCAACACACCCATAGATGTCGGGAAGTGCTTTTCAGAGCAGCTTTGCATGGGGTTTCCTGCATATGCAATGCACTTAGTCCCTTTAGAGGCAGTGTTGGTGAGCTCTCATATGATATATTATAAACTTCAAACCTTGGAAACCTTTGCAGATGAAATTCTTTGATTGATCTGTCTTGCTCTTTGTCTTAGGGCATATAGCAATTGAAATGTTAGGGGATGATAGACCCTATACATTGGTCATGGAGATGATGCCCAGTTAACTAGGTCATTGGGAATTATGCCCAAATTGACCCATAACAATACTACTTCAGCTACAAACCAAAATTTCTCAAGATCCTCTAGTCCAAGTCCTAGAAAGATAGGTAAATTGATATTATTGGACATGTTTCCTATGAACTTCAAACCTTGGAAACCTTTGCAGATGAAAGCCTTTGATTGATCTGTCTTGCTCTTTGTCTTAGGGCATATAGCAATTGAAATTTTAGGGGATGATAGACCCTATACATTGGTCGTGGAGATGATGCCCAGTTAACTAGGTCATTGGGAATGATGCCCGAATTGACCCATAACAATACTACTTCAACTACAAACCAAAATTTCTCAGGATCCTCTGGTCCAAGTCTTATAAAGATAGGTAAATTGATATTATTGGACATGTTTCCTATGGGAGGGGGAGGTGGAGGGGGATGGAAAGTATGGGGAAGGGGATGGGGGGTAAGGGGGGTAGCGGGATGGGGAATACCATAGGTGCCCTGATTATTCTCAAATCCTAACTATGACACACCTATAGGGGTTGCAAGGTTACTACTTTCTCCTTCGCTTTCAGATTCACCCAACAACAGAGTGTAATCAGTCTCGATGAACTTCTCACGATATACTCTATATAGCTTTCCACTTCGCATAGCTCTAGGCTTCTCCCAAACATTAATCTGACTGCATTTGTAGTATGTCCTTTTCACATAAAAGCATTTTAATCCACAGCTTCAAAGAATTTAGATACTTACCTCATGGACCCTTGAAAAATATCTGCTCGGCTTCATTGTAATATATAGATATGTCTATCATGAACTCAGTGATAAATCCTCCCAGAATATTGTCAATCTAGAAATAAATAGCTCTTGATATGTTGTTATTGTTCTCCTTGAGTCGTTATAACAATTCATGGCTCCACACAATAGACTCGTCATTCTTAAAACAGGTCTTGTTCTCAGTTAGCCTAGATAACCATTCATGCAATTCATTCGCAAACATCACAAATAAAATCTCATGTTGTTCTGTGAAAAGATACCTCTGCAACCAAGATTCAGTCGATAGTCACGAATTTCTCTTTTCTTGAACTGCAAACTCTCACTCTTTTATATCTACCGAGTCTTGTATTTCCTTCCTCGCTGAATGCCACACCCACATATCCCTCAAACATATCCCAATCTCGGAAATGGAACCATTTGTTGGATCAGTTTGGCTTGACCCAGGTTTGGATTTAGCTGCGCACCAACAAATCCCTCTATTACCGGGCCTTTCGGCAACGACCCATTGCACAGATCACAATCTCACCCGAGGCAATATTGGTGGATGTTAGAACCAGGTTTCTACATCCAGAGGTACAATGGAGTGTGTATCTACTTCTAAACTTCTCCCTTATGCTTATTCTGAACCGCGCTAATACACATATCTACTTTAACAATCTATGCTTAATTTTCCAATCAATGCTTGTGTGCACAACACCTTTATTATTAAAACACAACATAAAATATATAAATAACTTGGCAATACAGATAATAAGAAAATTCACACATAAACACAAATATGCTTTCAAAACTTATTCTTCTTTATTATGATAAGTCTCTTCAGTACATTCACTTCTCCGACCTGCACACACAGCTGCAGGTGGTTTACGCACAAAGCTGTAGACTCTTCAAGGCCTCCGCACACATAGCTGTGGGGCCTTCCTAAGACCCAAAACATACTAAAATATATATTTCAAGTTATTGTGCTCATCAACTATTACATCATGATTCTCCTATCATTATCAATCTTTGACAAAGCCTTACATCTCTTTATATATCTTTACATCATACAAAACCATGGTCCACATATCATGGGTAGATAAAATAACTAGCTAAAGCCCAAAACCCATTACAAAATGAGGGGCATCAACCCACCCTGAAGCCCCTAAACACCACGCAATAGATTTATCTTCGCGATACTGCACACTCCGCTCCTTGAGTTTCAGAGTCTTTTTCCCAAAATATACGAAGTTGGGATGCACCCAACACCCTCAACCCAAATTAAGTGAACCAACTAAGTCATCCTAATTTAGTTAACGCACACAAGTTGTCATGTTATGTGGAATTACAATTTGATTATAATTTAATTCAAAGGAAAATTAAATTAGAAGCCTTTCCTTGTTCTATTTTCAACATGGTTGATCACATAATATAGTTTAAAGGGAAAGTAACCACTTGTATTTCGATTTTCTTTATGTATGTGATTTTTCTTTGATACATATATTTTTCCCTCATCACAAGAAGTGACACACACTCCACTTGAAACCATAGGGGACCCCATGGTTCCCCGTCGCTCTAGACGCTTCCAAAACCTCCTTCCATTACTGGGAGGTGTGTCAGGTCTCTCACAATTTAGGCGTAGAAGAAATCACACAACCACCATTATAGTATCATCCTTTATTGGTGCAACTTTGATTGGGACCCATCCCCATAAAATAAATCCATTCACTACCACTCAAGGAACTCCACACAACACCCCTCTAGAGATTCCACACAGTTCCCACCAAGCTAACCCATCTCAAACTTCCCCGCAGGGAACTCCTTTTCATATTATTGTTCAAAATCGTTTGTCAATGGAAAACACACCAAATTCTCATTTCTATTTTCCTTAAATATCCCATATTTAATTTAGTTAACCAACGACCCCATTGCACATGGTCATAATTGGCCCCCATGCCAACCAAGTTACCTTTGGATATACCCAAATTCGAATGGAAACAAGGGGAAGATCCAAGAAACCATGTTATGACCTTTCACCTTTGGTGCTCATCCAATAGCATCATTGATGATTTTGTTCACCTACAATTGTTTCAACACACTCTCATAGGACCTGCAATGAAATGGTACATAGTTGAGGCCTCAGATTCCCATGAACCTTTGACTCTCTTGCTATGGATTTTCTCACCATTTTCCAACTCCCAATCCGTCGAGACTCAGGATTGGAGCTTCTCGCCCATTTCAAACAAATGTTGGTCTCACATATTTTGAACCATGTCCATGAATGGAAGAAACTTCGTAGCTTATGCAAGGTTCATGTAGAAGAAAAACTCCTCGTCTATTTATTTTTGAGATCCCTCACTTCAGAAATCTCAAAAGATGTGGCTTCTACGTTCCCCAAAAATGAGGAAGAGGCTATCAGCAAAGCTCAACAATTTGAGCTCATATACATGCAATCTGGATTCCTCTACCATGTCCTCCCAAATTCACCTCGCCTACATTATTTTAGACTAGAGCTACCAAGAGAATCTAGTGTTGTAGATGGGTTGATTAGAACCATAGCCTATAATCAACCTGGAAACACTTTTTAGCAATATGAAAATATGTACAGTGGAAAAATCACTTAACCACCATATGGTCCCAAACCTGTAGTGCGACCACCATCCAAAATGGGATATTATCCCATTCAGCCTGCATCTACACAGAATCTTGATATGCAGGGCAACCAATACCCTCCCATGCATGGTGGCCAATACCCTTCCATGCAGGGTGGTTAGTACTCTCCTGCGCAAGGAATTCAGTACCCTCCTGGGGCTACAGAAGTGGTTTCGACTTCCCATAGCACATATGCCAACCTAGGACAAGGGAATACCTATTTCGCTACTCTGACACCCTAACATAATAACCCACCAGAACAACCTAATGGTGGGGTAAATTTCGTGCAACCTTATTTCTCTCAAAAACAATAGTCTTTTGAATCGGTGAATATGGAAAATCCACCTAATG
Organism: Pinus albicaulis; assembly: GCA_034641835.2. Classification (NCBI taxonomy): domain Eukaryota; kingdom Viridiplantae; phylum Streptophyta; class Pinopsida; order Pinales; family Pinaceae; genus Pinus; species Pinus albicaulis. Next base: position 1,253,338,269 of record CM076578.1, on the reverse strand, counting down.
CCACTAAGAAGAAAGGAAAGAACAAGCAAAAAGGGGACGCTGGATAGGGAGAGAATAACCAACGACAACCTCTATGGGCACCAACCGGGGAAAACAACCAACAACAACCTCTATGGGCACCAGCTGGGGGAAACCCCATCCGGAACCAAAATGGGCCTCCTAAGGAAATAATAAAATAATAGCTAAACCAATAAAATAATATTTACGAATTTTCATTTTACTTTTTTCACCACAATCGATGTAATCATGGTTAAATTCAATTGAAAAGGTGTACCAAAATAAAATTAATAAAAAAATGGTATTGATGTGACTATAAATAAGAATGAGCTTTTCAATAAAATGTCATTATCATTGTACAACTAATGCATTTGTCCTTTGTACTTAAATAAGTTAAAATAAATTATAATTAATTTGAAATTATAATATTAAATAAAATGAGATGAATATATAATTCAAAAATAAATATACGAAAATATTTATTGAAAAATGTATAAATATATGAAGATTATATAAGGATATGCATTGTTTCTTTCAAAAAATATGAAATGACAATAATAATATTTTATTCAAAAAGTATGAAATGACATTTATTACTAGTACTTTACTTTGTGACCTTAAAAGTACTTAAAGCACTACCATGGTTAACCATGAGCTTTTATCCACCATTGAGAATGTAACAAGTAAGTACTTTTAACTCAAACAAAGCCACCTCAACCATTGGGGATGATGTCATCCCCTAAAATGTGATTGGTTCTCATAAAGTGAATTTTTATTGTACATTTTCCTTAGGAGGCCCATTTTAGACCTCAAAATTCTCCTAATGACTATGCGCCTTGGCACAAATTTCAAGAGTCGTACGAAGGGAATCTTTTGAGGAATATTCTAGGGAATCTTTGCAAGGAATATTTAGATTCCTTAGAGCCTCATAATTCACTGGAGGATAAATAGGAAAATTTTATACTCATTTTACTTGGTTTTTGCAAGGAGCATAGTGGTGTAGTCAGATTCATCATCTGAGCATCCAAACTCCATTCAACCCTAGAGAAGGAATCTTTGGGGGAATATTTGAAATTCTTGGGGGGTATATTTTGACTGAACCATTATAGAGTCAACTTTATAGTCATTTTTCACGATTTTTCACCGAGAATCCAGTTGTGCAGCCAGTTTCTTCAGCAGAGATCTACATTTCAGGCTATCCTCGCGTATAAGGTGTAATTTTGTAATTTCTTGTAATTTGATTTCGTTTTCAATTGATGAAATAGGCCTCACCATATTGAGTAGGGCCTAGAGATGTATCCCACATTGGATGAACTCTGCAATCAAATTGTCTTATGCCTTTGATGTCATGTTTTCATTTTATTTATGCTTATTTTATGTGTTTTATGTTACTTGGTTACATTCTCTTTGAAATGAAATTTTGTATGCATCCTTGAAGTAAAATATTTGGATCAAGTTTGTTATCAGAGTATGTCTTCTTGATGCGAGTTTCATGAGTGAATGCTAACCAGCAAAAAGTTCCAAAAAGGTGAAGGAAAGCTCAAATCCTTTGATCCCAAAGCAGGGTGTGTAGAACAAATACGGAACATGGAAGATCAAGAAGCTCGGGTAGGGGAAGAGCGAAATTGTCACAAGTTTTTCTACACCATGGCAGAGAAAGTGGACAAATTGTTTGCACAATATGAGAAGACAATAAATCCGAAGAAGAAAGAACCAGATGATCATGCCTTGGTAAATCATGGAGGTGGAGAACAAGACCCCCCTCTCTCTCCATCCACTAGTGACAGTTCTTACTCTTCCTCTTCTCATCATTCTAGCAGGAATCATAGGAATGCATCTAAAAAGCCATTTTTTAATATAGATGTAAAGTTTTATTTGCCCACATATAATGGAGAATGCAATGCAGAGAAATTAAATAATTGGATTAGACAGATTAATTTTTATTGGCAGATTCAACAAATCGATGAATATGAGACCAAGATCCAACTAGCATCTCTTTGATTGAGTGGCACTTCTCCTGTTTGGTGGCAGAGCAAGTTGCAGAAAGGTAGCAAAAATTTGGGTAATCTTTTTTCTTCTTGGTCCAATTTTGTTTCTACATTAAAAGATTAGTTTTATCCTTTGGGTTATCGAAAAAATGCTTTAATGGAATGGAAATATTTGAGACAAGGAAAGGGTCAGAATTTGCAAAGCTTCACTGAAGAGTTTAGGAAACAAGATTTAAATTTTGGCATTTCACTTGATTCACCAGGAGTTGTAACAAAGTATATTGGTATTTTACATAGATAAATCAAGAATTATTTGTTGTTGTTTGAGCCTACTACTATTGATGCAACCAGTGTGAAGGTCATTCACCTTGAAATCAGGGACGAGTGAAAAATAATATCAACCCAAGAAATCATCATTTAACCTCATAATGGCAATTTCAAAGGGAAAGGACCAGAAGGAAGCTACAACCAAGAAAAAATAAGGAGAAAAGCCATATTGCATGCATTGCAAGAGGGAAGGTCGTGATGATTAACATTCTTGGGAGTTTCATCCAGAGTTGAAGCCAAAGAGATTTGGTGGAAAGGGAAAGCAAAATATGGTGGCAACCGTGCAACAGGAGCTTGGATCTAATTTCAGTGATGATACACAAATCACAACAATGGGCATACAAGGTAACCTTTCTCTTAATGCTAATGAAAATTAGGAATTACATGCAAATACAAGTTCTTCAAATGAGTCCTATGTTAATGAACGAAAGAGGATTAAATTGTTCCACATTAGAGTTGTGATGAAACATACTAAAGTGGAAACCTTGTTTGATCTGGGCTCACAAGTAAACTTGACTTCAGAACCCTTGGTTAAGAAATTAGGGTTGGTTACCAAGCCTCATCTGAAACCCTACCCACTTGGTTAGGTGTGTGATAAATCCAAATTACATGTAACCAAATAATGTAGGGCTACATTTGTGATTGCATTGAAACTAGTATATGAGGTTTACCTTGATGTTGTACTTTTGAATATTTGTGGCATTGCATTGATGTTACAACATCATTCAACACTCCTATATTTATGATGCCTTTTTCTATGGCCTTGGGCATCCCTTCCCTTTTAGAATTGATTACTCTGTTAAAAAACAATGTTTTGAATTCCATACGTGACTCTGCCCTTCAAAAAATGTGTACACACGTGGGTACCTCCATATATAACTCATGTATAGAATTTAAAATATGAAAAAAATATATAATATCCTATTTTTTTGGCGGGGTTTATGGGTTTCACCGAAATCCCACATACAGGAGCCTGTGGCCTAAATAAATCAACTAATTTTGGGCGATATATATACACCTCGTGGGAAGGGCTAAATATAGAAGAAGGGATAGGATATTGATACTATATTCTATTGGTCCCTGATCAAGTTTGAGTTTCACTATGCCTCTTACACTCCCAGTCATAGGAAACCCTTATTTCCTCATATTGATGTTTGTTTGGTGTGTGTTATATTCTTTACATGAATAGTTGCATCCACGGGGGGTCACAGGGGGGGCGATAGCCCCTCCCTGTTCGTTGCATCGGGAAAATCGAGGGGGCGACAGCGAGGGTTGTCTAGGTGTTTGCAGGGGACGGGTATTTCCCTACACAGGGTCTGGGGAAGCGCCCCGAAGACAAATAAAATAAAAGGACTATATTTTAGGTGGGTAGACCCACGTATGGTTTTATGCATAGGTTTGCACATGGTTTTGGGGCATGATGGTTTTTTTCCCCTGGTATTTTGTAGATCTGGTCAAGGGAACTACGGTTATGTTCTAATCCAGGGTTAATGGATTTGGGTTTATGAATGCTTCGGCATGTATATATATGTTTTGTAACACTAAAAAGAACATAATGAAAAATCAAGTTGGTAGTCCCGATTTGGGATCTAGGGGAAAAATATTTGTGTATATCTGTTTTATGTTTTATGCTCTCGATATTGTTTATTTTCTGTTTTTAAGAATTCGTTTGCAGATAATTTATGTACAGAGTTAAAAACTACATTTGGTATCGGAGTTGTTTCGGCTTCAAGGGGACACCTTTACTATTGAGGAGTTTTTTGCTTAGACCTATGGTAGGCCCTGTTCAGTGGGAGATCTATGGGATCGATTCTTGCGGTGAAAGAAGATGGCGAGCATTGAAAAGACAGAGATCAAGAAATTTAATGGTTAGAGTTTTGAGTTGTGAAAGCTGAAGATGGAGGATCTATTTGTAGATAAATATCAGTGGATCGCAGTAGATCCGAGTACTAAACCAACAACAATGTCATATCAACAAAATTCAAGATCCTCCTCATTTTCTAAATTGACGAAGAAACTTAACCTAATTGATAAATCATGGGAGTAATGTCTAACAACTTCACACGGTCAAGGAATGGCTAGTGCAAGGGGTATTTTATTAAATCCTATGGGAAATCTAGAAACAGCATTTGCTTGAGTAGAAAATACTACAAACAATCAAGCAAAAACATATGCTCTTTATCAAGGTATACTCCTAGAAAAATCCTTGATGGTCATAGGAGAATCAAGTATAATTATAAATTTAATTATCTCAAAATCAACTCCAATTGATAAAAAAAATTTCTTTAATCAAAACTTAAATTCAAAAGGAAATCAAAAGCCTACATAAGTTTCACGTCACTAGGTATTATGACAATTAAATCATCAAGTTGATTATTTGGCTAACAAAGGGCTAGCATTCAATCTTGTCCTTCAGAAAAATGAGTGGGGCTACCATACAATTCCTTAACAATCTAAGAGTTGGACATGAGGTATTGTAACATTGTAAAAAATAGCCATATGTCACTCAATTTCCACTAACATATTAAAAATAGGAGTCTATGCTTGCAACAATAAGCCTTCCTTTCCTTATGTGCTCAACAAAAAAGCAAAAAAAAATGGACCCTATTTTAGGTGGGTAGACCCGCCTATGGTTTTTTGCATGGATTTGCACATGGTTTTGGGGCATGATGGTTTTCTACCCCTGGTATTTTGTAGATCTGATCAAGGGAACTATGGTTATGTTCTAATCCAAGGTTAATGGATTTGGCTTTATGAATGCTTCAGCATGTATATATATATATATATATATATATATATATATATATATGTTTTGTAACATTAAAAGGAACATAATGAAAAATCAAGATGATAGTCCTGATTTGGGATCTAGGGGAAAAATATCTGTGTATATATGTTTTATGCTTTATGCTCTCGCTATTGTTTATTTTCTGTTTTTAAGAATTCATTTGCAGATAATTTATGTACAAAGTTAAAACTTACATTTGGTATCGGAGTTGTTTCGGCTTCAAGGGGATGCCTTTGCTGCAGAGGAGTTTTTTGCTCAGACCTGTGGTAAACCCTGTTCAGTGGAAGATCTGCGAGATCGATTCTTGCAGTGAAAAAGATGGCAAGCATTGGAAAGATAGAGACCAAGAAATTTAATGGTTAAATTTTTGAGTTGTGGAAGCTCAAGATGGAGGATCTGTTTGTGGATAAAGATCAGTGGATCGCAGTAGATCCGAGTACTAAACCAAAGACAATGTCATATCAACAAAATTCAAGGTCCTCCTCATTTTCCAATTTGACGAAGAAACTTAACCTAATTGATAAATCATGCAAGTAATGTCTAACAACTTCACAGGTCAAGGAATGGCTAGTGCGAGGGGGATTTTATTAAATCCTATGGGAAATCTAGAAACATAATTTTCTTGATTAGCAAATACTACAAACAATCAAGCAAAAAAATATGCTCTTTATCAAGGTATACTCCTAGCAAAATCCTTGATGGTCATAGGAGAATCAAGTATAATTATAAATTTAATTATCTCAAAATCAACTCCAATTGATAACAATTTTGTCTTTAATCATAACTTAAATTCAAAAGGAAATGAAAAGTCTACATAAGGTTCATGTCACTAGGTATTATGACAATTAAATCATCAAGTTGATTATTTGGTTAACAAAGGGCTAGCATTCAATCTTGTCCTTCGGAAAAATGAGGAGTGGAGCTACCATACAATTGCTTAACAATCTATGAGTTGGACATAAGGAATTGTAACATTGTAAAAAATAGCCATATGTCACTCAATTTCCACTGACATGTTAAAATTAGGGAGTCTATGCTTGAAAGGAAAAGCCTTCATTTCCTTGTGTGCTCAACATTAATTTGGTTCTAGGATTTGAACTCCTTAGCAAAGGTTTGAATTGGTAAGGTAGGATAACAAAATTTTATTCAAGAGAAGATAGTTGTCCTTAAGGGAGGAAGATAAGCCATCTCAAAACTAACATAAGAACCTCACTTTAATGTTTTGGAATTTCTATCATTTTGAGTTAGTTTCAAGGTGTGCACTAAGTGCATTTGTCTTCTAGGTTTTCTCTTTAAGGGGTAAGCACATCTTATGTAGGTTTTTTTGGCTCGATTTCGTTTTTTTATTGTGTATCGTTATCTTATACATTTTCTTTAGTCTTTGGAGAGCAAGTGAAACTTTAGTATGTTTCCTCCTGCCACTTGTACATCTTAACAAATTATTTGATTTTCTAGGTTTTATTCGCATCCATATCCTTTTTTTTGGGTGACTTTTCCATGAGTCAATTTGGAATCTATCTCATATTTATTATATTTTGGATTTAAATTGTTGTGGTCATTTGGCTTTGTTTTCTATTGGTATACTCAGAGGAGAAAGGGGTCTCTTATTGTATTGTGAAAAGTGGCTTCTTTTGGGCCATTTTCTTTGTGCATATATTTAACCCTTGGAATGCCATTGACTAGATTTTGCTCCCTAGGTTTATTTTGGTGTATGGCTCACATGGATTACAAGAAAGCATAGGAGCTCTTAATAGTGATTACAATACATGAAGAATCAATATAGTGCATCAAGTATTCTCTCTTTTCATGAATTCAAAGATGCATGAAAATGAACATCTATGTACATAGCAAAATGTTATAACCATGAGAAAACTAGTAAAAGCAAAAATTGAGATATTGGAATAAAATGTAGCATGATAAGAAACATTGTTATCCACCTAAGCAAATATTCATGTTCTACAACTTTTAATCACCAAAATTCAACCAACTCTATCCAAGCATAATTAAATTAAGACAACACAATTCACCAAATGTTTGAGGACAATGATCTTGACAATCAAAATACCCTTCCTACCTACCTTTAGGAAGAGGAAGTTAATAGTCTCCATATATATTCTATGTTTAATAAGCAATTAGAATATTAAAGAGTTTTTTGAAGTTATATGTTTCCAAATTCAGTGGCAAGAATCATTGAGATGTAATGAATATTTTTGTATTGTAATTTTTGAGAGATACAAACTATGCTTGAAAACTTTGGATGGTTGTTTTTGTACTTTGTTGTTTAACTTCCATAATATAAAGTTTTCCAATTTTTGTTAAGTTCCCCAATGTTTAACTTCATTTCTTTTTTACATAGTGAGAAAACCTATCATAACTCAATTGTCAAACCAGCAGTGAGGACAACCATTTTGGCTACTATCTGCGAATGTTGGCTGACTCATCATCGTTATTCAAGGAAAACCACGCCACCTGGAATAACCCATTGGTGGTCCATAAGGGGGCAAGCTTTCACTCCTACCAGATGCCCCTGGGTCTTGGGTCGTTAAACTGTTTCCTTACGTCCGAGGAAGACGACCTCTTAGCCAAGCATAAGCATTTTTAGGGCATACTCCAGGCCCTTTGTTTAACTTGCATAATATAAAGTTTTCCAATTTTGTTATTCCTCATTTTTTATTAAACTAAAAAATATGAACTTCACACTACTTTTATTTAATCATATTCAATATACATGCAATGTACAACACTATAATGCAACATATATTCTAATTTATTACATTTGTTCAAAATGCCATAAGATTTTCCCATCAAATTAATGTGAAGAGTTTTAACCTTAATCTGGAAAATTCAACCTTCCTATATAACATCACATACCACCTTCATGAAACCATGACTCTCTCTCTCTCTCTCTCTCTCTCTCTCTCTCTCTCTGAGAAATGCAAGTAGCCATCGACTGAGGGTGGTAGCAATAGCAGAAGGAATTATGATGTTGGTTGGATCGCATATCAAAAATGCGTTGCCAAATCTTGAGCAAAGGCTGGAAGCGTGCCATTTGAATGGAAAAATCATGGCACCTAATTTCTTATCACTAGCAAAGGCCAAATCTTCCTCAATTCTCTTCAATCGTGCCTTGCCAAAAAATATCGAGGCCCTCATGTTGGAGAGATCACAATTGATGGAAATAGACTCCATGCAATTTGACAGGTATTTCCCCATTCCTTAGTTTCTTATGGGCCACAAGCATAGATCCATGCTTATACAAGCTCAGCAGCTCTTAAAACGATGCAAATCCACTAGAAAAAAACCCCTATCCTTACCAATCTGAGTTGGGTGGAGGGAAGGAAGAGTTGGAACAAGGGACGAACATTCAGATTTTTACTAATACCCTTAACAAGAAATCCTTTTTTTGGTCTCAAGTTTGGATCATGTGGTGAATCTCAAGCAGAATATAGAGAATCAATTTGGTCTTCCTATAGCCATATAGCATCTTCTTCATGAAGGGAAGTAGCTTCAGGATCAATTTCAGCTATAAGACTACAACATTTTAAGAAATTTCGCCATGGTCTTGAATTTAAGGTTGTGAGGGGGTGCTTCTGGATCCAAGAACCCAGGAGGTTATGTCTCATACAAGGATATGGTGCAAGGTAAGGGTTCTAATCCATCGAATCTACAATAATACAATCTTGGGCCTTACATTGTTGAACAAAAACAACAACAAATGCCCAACATAGAGGTAAACATAACAGAGGTAAATCGGTTTTTTTTGTTCTTCAATCGAGAGTAGTGATTTGTAGATTCAATGGGTTTTGGCCCTGGTCTAATGCTTTGCATCATTGGTTTTCACAACCTGGACCAACAATTGTGACATATACCTGTGTTCCACAGGTTTTTTCGTTGTTCAATTTGATACCCAAGAAGATTTGGAAAGTTTTGAAATAAGGGCCCTAGTCTTAGGGAAATGCAACGTTTTTCATCACAACTTGGTTCCCATATTTTGACTCCATAATAGTGGTATTAACAATGCTAGTATGGGGGAAGACACTGAATTTGTGGTCATTTAAAACGATGGACTCCAAAAGAATGTGGAAAGGGTTATTTACTTTAGTTGAATGTGTAGAAATAGACCTAAGCAAAGATCTACCTAATTGCATTCAACTAAAACATTAAACCTTCCAATGGAGCCAACTCCTGGACTAAGAAAATACAGCATTCAAGTGTTGCTCCTGTTATGAAACAAGACATTTGCAGGACGCCCCCAGGAAAAAAAGCACACAAAAAGAAAAAGGGGCGGGACCACAAAACAAAATGATGGTAGCCTTTCAAACCCTTCACTGATGAGGAAGAAGGAGAAATCACAAAGAACCCATCAATATAAGAATGGAGTATTCAAGCACATGTTGGAAATACAATCCAAAAGCATAATAGTCCAAAATTAGAAGCGTTCCAAGAACCAAATCAACAAAGAAATGTGGCACACAAAGTGTATGGGATAATTCAACGAAAGAGAGTTCGTGCTCCGAAAAGTTCTAACTCAAACAAAGAACCCCCACTAGAAACAATGATGAGTGATTTGGCAATGATTATTGACCCACACTACAGGGCAATGGCACAGGGTTCAGAGATAGAAAGAAAAGTGATTACTACAACACATAATTTCTCATGTATTTCTTTTTCATGTTTAGCTTTTCCTAAATACACATATTGAAAGACTACTCTTTCTAAATGTGAATAACATCTACAAAATGTAACTTTGTTCCTTTTTTTCAAAAATCGAAATAAAATGTTACAATTTTTTTCCATTGCTAATGTGTGTGTGTGTGTGTGTATATATATATTCCAACCTTGCAATCTCTTTTTTAGTCAAAATGATTCATCATTTTTTTATTTATATTAGTTGGATATCAAATTTTATATATATATATATAGTCAAACATATCAAAGACTCAAATTCGAGTATATCCATAACTAAAAATACACATATAGATATATGGTCAAACATATCGAAGACTCAAATTTGAGTATATCCATAACTAAAAATACACCACCCTTACAAATTTTACAAAGAGAATGAATCTCACTTCATTTTTGTTTTGTTATTTTTCTTCAAAGGAAATATCTGGGCATATCCACCTAAATGGATCACATATCTCCCATTAGCAAAGTGCTTTAGTGATGGGAACTTGACCAGTTGAGCTAACCCTCAGGGCTAACAATGAATCTCATTAATAACATGGAGGCGTTTAGTTTTCATAATATTGGTAACAACCAATCTTCATCAAATCAAATTGTGTATTAAGTGTAAAATACACAGTATATAATGTTAAACATTGCATGGTAAACACACACAAGGAGATAAGATAAGCGTGAGATATCATTCTATTAACCATAGATGTGCATTTATATTACATTGGCGTGACTCTTGAATTCCACATTCCAAGGTCACTTGGACTCCTCTTTGATTGTTCGCCTTCAACACCTACCCATAGAGGATTAGGTGTCCAACATTCCCCCCTTAATCCGAAGGGGTATGTGTGAGTCCAAGAAGAAAGTTGTAATACAAATCTGCAAAGTATGCATGGCAGCACTTACGCTGAATGAGCTCTCTGAAATGTTGGCATAAAGAGGTGGTTTAAGGTTGACCACCAACACTGGAACATGCTAGAGAAAGTGCTCCTAAATATGAAGAGGAAGACCTTCAACCTAGAAGAAGGGAGGTCTACAACCTGTGATCGTACCAACTCTGGAATGCTTGATGCATTTCCTGGAACTCTACCAAAACTAGCAAGAAGCTTAAGTCTTCTGCTAGAGGAAGTGTCCTGAATTCTTTGAAGAGGAAGAATATCAACCTCACATAGATGGTCTAAGGCTGACCACCAACCAAAGGCATGCTCATGGGCATCTATGTCTCTGGCTACAACTCTGAATCTGGAATGACAGGTTGTGGCTCAGAGTCGCTTGATGTGGTTTCGAAGCTTGTAGATGACCACCATTTTCCCCTCTGTCAGATACAAGGTGAGATGATGGCGAAAACTCAACTGCAAGATTGTTCAATATTCTAGAACAATTTCTGACATATGACTTAAACATCTTCTTGGTTGTTGATCCCATTGCCAAGAAGCGATCCATCCAAGATGAATCTTGTTCTTGCAGGAGGCTTGTTTTTGAAGCATCTATGTGAAGAATGGGTGTGTCGACCACAGTGCTTGCATAGGTGAAGATTGAAACAGTGATCCTTCATATGGCCAGCTCGATCACAGTGTTGGCATTTTACAATCTGTTGTTGCTGTTGTGGAAGAGGCGCTGAATCTAGAATAGTTGTAGGTGAGCTATCATGAAGAAATCCAGCACTCTGAATTTTGATGGGCTTTGAGTAGTCAGGAACATGAAAGGACAACTCCTTGTCATATCCAAGCCCTGTTTTGTGCTTGTTGTGGACAAGCTCTTCCCAAGGTTTTGTTGGAAATGTTGTCATTGATGGCAAAGGAGGCAGCGCTGAAGCAGAGACAGGCAAAGGAGGCAGCGCTGAAGCAGAGACAGGCAAAGGAAGTAGCGAATACAATGGAGGCAGCAAAGAAGCAAATGGAGGCAGCAAAGAAGCAAATGAAGGCAGAGGAAGCGAATATAACAGAGGCAGAGCGACAGAAGTAGCAGAGGCAGAGGTAGAACGACAGAGGCAGCAGAGACAGAGGTAGAGACAGAGCAGTTATAAAATTCCGAGAATCATACCCCAAGCCAGGCGTTACACATATAATACAGAACCATATTCCGGGAATCGCACACTCCAACCGGCGTTATACATTTAATATAACACAAATATTATTCCGGGAATCGCCTACCCAGATGGAGGATACAGAATCTGTTATAGAGTCGGGCGTTACACATAACACATTTCCGGACTGTGTTTTTAATAGTCATATGAATGTTGGAACTCTGCGTTGGAGGTGGAACCATAGTCAAATGCGCAGTATGAATGGAGGCAGAACCATAGTCGTAACAAAATATATATATAATTGAAATGCGATGAATATATATATATATATATATATATATATATATATATATATATATATATATATATAAAATCGTGGAGGACCGGAACCTGGAGCAGCGGAACCGTGACGAATGAACAGTGACGGTGGTTTGGAGCGAAACCGTGGGTTTCATCGCACCACTATTATACGGAAGGCGGTATTTCTGGGTTGGGCAGCAATTCCATAGGATTGGTGACGCGTGTCCCTGGATGAATAGTAAAACCGCTGCTTAAACTACGCCTTCGCGCGTTAAAAACCGACGTTGGATGCCAAACGAAATTGACACGCGCCGTTGATCTGGAAAAGGGACATCGAACGGTGGTCGCTCTCTGGAATTGGCCGAAGTTTAATGAAAGAGCCCGGAGGATAGCCAAGTACGAGTGCGCGCGGTTGATTGGTTATTGATTGTATGAGTGGGGCCCAATCAAACATGTATTAAGGTTTATGGGTGTAATCCAAAGTTGGGATTATATGCGATGATATATATAAGCGACGGTTAACTGTTTATTAAAGTCAGTGTATATGTATGAGCGAATGTGCATATATGGCAACATTCGAATGCTGTGTGAATATTCATATGACGTCGTTGAGTTATACACAAGCGCATAATAATCAAGGGAGGATAACATAAGGTATGCCCGGTGGTTTCAATACTATTGAATAGTTAATTATTGTAGTGGATGTGTGGGCCCATGAAATGCAATACAATATAAAATGTCCTAGTGCCAAAGGAGGTTAATGTTATACACCCATGGTTGTAATGTTATAAGTGCTTGCGTGTTGATTTAAAGGCATCGAACCATTTGTTAGAGTATTAAGGTCTTAAGTCAGTAGACAAATGAGTTTTATAGTCTTAAGGTTAAGACTTAAACATTGTTCAAGAAGTGGTGGCGCGATGGTGGTACGTGGGCAGAGACACCACCTTCTGGTGGTTGCGGGGGCTGTCTTCCGCCGGTTCAATACGGACGGGGTATGGCCCCGCAGTTAATATTGGCCGTTGATTGCTGGTTAACGTGGGATCATTGGGTCAATTGCGGGGGTTCACCACCTGTTAACTTCCGGGCTTTTTGACCTCCCGCTAACCGTTGATCTCCGCCAACCTGATGCACCTTTAATCTCATCGCTGATTTATATATTTAAGTGGGGAATGTAATATAGTTTGGTGCTTTAAATAGTTATGAAACCATGACCATATATATGTTGGGCGTTAAACAGAAAACAGGGAATATGCAGATGACAGTGAACAAAGAGTATGCAGAACAGGTTCTTAACAGCAGCAGGAAAAGACAAATCCAGAAAAGGAGCTGAGTAAAATTGAAATATGTAATTAAAAATGTGAATGTAAATGTTGTAATTATTTTTTTATTGTTTGTGATGCACAGGCAAGTATCCTAAGGAAAAGACAAAATCCCACTGTAGCATGAAATTTTGTACATACTATTATGATTTTAAATTGAGTTGCATAAAGAAATGAGGAGACAGAAGACCAAGGGGTATGACCATCCATTTCGAATTCCTAGAGGAAAACAAACAGTCATCAAGAAAATCTATAAATAATATCATCTTGATATGCAAAGGGAAGTAAGAGAGAGTAAATATAGAGAAGGCAGAGTACAGAAGAGTGAGGCAGAGAAGATTAAGAAAAGAAGAGCAGAAAGAGAAGCTACAGAACAGAGCTGATATCTGAGGTAAATCAGCGAAAATTCAGTTTGATATATTGAGGAAGTTGGAGCTTCCCTATCAAGTAGCAGCTTGATAGATGTCAGTTGTAGCTGACTGAGGTTGGAGCCTCCTGTGGGTTGGTGCCTGCAGAAAATCGAAGGGAGTTGGTGCTTCCTTGAAAGTTGTAGCTTGCAGAATTGAGGATAGAGCCTCTTGTAGGTTGGTGCCTGCAGAAAACAGTGGTGAGAGAGAGTTGGAGCTTGCCTTTGCATCACAACAATAATAAGATGTGGTTTTCTCCCTTTATGGGTTTCCACTTACATCTGTTGTCTCTATGTGTGCTTCTTATGTGTTGATGTGATTATTTCAATCTGCTTAATTGCTTGCTGCTTTCAACATAAGTATGGTGTCACAATAAATTAATAGTGGCTGCAAATAAGACTGTTCACATATTAAGTTGTAAATAATTTTGGTGAAAATTTGAAAAGGCTTATGTATGTATTAAACTTATTCACCCCCCCCCTTCTCTCAGTTTAATTAAAGATTCAACAGGTTTGATGATGGGCTTGGGAAGTGCAGGTTTGATTTTTGCTTCTATATTCAAATATGCCCTTAAACTAGGCACTAAATGTGAATCAACCTGAACTTTATATTCTTGCTGTTGATAGGAGTCCGTCTCAATGTTCTGAATAGAAATAGGTTCATAATGACGTCTATTTTGTTGTATCTCTTCTTGCTCGAATTGAGATTCAAGTTGTAGAAACTCAATATTTTCTTGAGCATCTTGTAGACATGTTTGAATGTCAGCAAAGAGTGGTTCTTGTTGATTTTGACTGCGTCCTCATATTCAACAATGGAGAGTATAAGAGTATATAGAAACTTTAATAACTCAGTACTTTTATCCATTGTCTCATCAATAAATAAAGGCCTATAAATGCACCACTATCAATTACAGAAGCTTCTTTTAGTATGGGTTGAGGTGAGGATTAGCCCTAAATAATCCAAAACGTTTGCAGCAAAATTCTAATATATCTCCAAAAACATGTTAAACACTAGAGACCCATCATTCCAGGGTGCATGTATAACTGACTTCAAAGACTCAACACAACACTCAACCGTCAACGTAATTAAATAACAAAACTATACCAATACAAAAGACATGATTTCGAGTATAGCTTTCAACGCTATATGTGAAGAGCATCTTCAATGCACGTCATCATTCACGCTATCCATGAACCACTGCAAATTCAAACTACAACATATAGGAGGCATATATTCTCTTCACATGAACTCAGCTGTCATGAGCATAGCCAGTGTTCCTTTAGATTATTGGTGTGCATTCACAATGTCTTGTGCCTTGATTTCCACACAGTAAATCCGATACTGTTGGCGTAACATATTCTCCAGCTTGCAGCAGACAGGGTTGTAGCCCATAGGCTCTTCTTTTCCAGCAATAACAAGACCCCAAGTTCAGAGCAACAGATGGGATATTATTCCAAGCATGACCTTAGAAGATCGCTTGACAATGCGCATGCTATGAGGCTGGTGGAAAACCGGTGTCGTGCAGGGAAGTCAAACCAATGAAGTGGAGGAAAGTCGGTCCAGCACCCACTCCTCTCGGCTTACTCCTACGCGGATGTTGAGAACCAGTTGTAGGATATATGATGGTGACAGAGGTTATATGACAGGGTTGTTAAACGGTGTGCGGTGTTATATATGGACCGAGCAGTGTACATATGAACAGAGAGCGATGATGCATAGGAGCTACCCATACCGACTGGAGAGGGTCTCCCACCGGGCGAGAACGAGAAAATACCTTTTCTTATCGACGTTCTGAACAGCTGGGAAGAGCACTTCCACCCCCCTGTCGCCACACTACATAGTCCATGATATCTCGTCTTGCTAGACTTCTCGTGTCGCTCAAAAGCTAAGGATTCCATCCATTGTCCTCTCCGTAGTCGGCACGGTCTCCTGGGTTACTGCTTCTATCCAACACGAGTCGTCCTTCAAACCGTAGAAGATGAGGATCGTGCTCTTCCAAAGTGCAGTCTGAACAAGGAATGTTTGCTCCGTTATCAACCTTTGAAGAGCGTCAAGCCATCTTGGTCACAAAGGTTCTTGGCAGAGGAATGTTGTGTAACAGGAATGATACTGTGCAGGACGAGCAGGGGTGTGAAGTGGGCAGCGAACCAGAGTGTAGCGAGGTTACTGCGCGAAGAGGGACCAAAGAGGAGAGGAGTAGACTTTCGTTTGTGGGAAGTCCAAACCATTCTGAAAGAGAGTAGTGTGGTGCTGAGAGACTGGGAGTTCGGGAGACCGATGGAGCGAAAAGTCCATTAGGAGAAGCAAAACCACAATAGAGGTTACTGTGTGGGAGGAGTTGTCAGTTCTACAAAATAGCCACAACATCTAAAATAGGATTGACAGAATCTGAAAATGCGAGGGCATGGCCTGTGCTCTGATACCATGTTAAACATTGCATGGTAGATACACAAGGAGATAAGATAAGCTTGGAATATCATTCTATTAACCATATATATGCATTTATATTACATTGCCCTGACTCTTTGATTCCACATTCCAATGTCACTTGGACTCCTCTTTGACCATTCGCCTTCAACACCTACCCATAGAAGATTAGGTGTCCAACATATAACAATGAAATTTGTATTTAAAGTAATTATCAATTTGACCTTATATATACACATACTTTTACCAATTTCAGAGTTTTAAGGGTTGGCTCAGTTGGTCGAGTCACCATCGTTAAAGCACCTATGTTATTGCGAGGTCACGAGATCAATTCTCTCGACACTTTCGAGGTCAAATTTCGTAGTTGAGCCAACAAGAAGTAATCCTTTCAGGTGCATTTGCCAAGTGCAAATATTCCATGGACATAGTAGTCACCAATCTCTGAAGATTGTGAACCACATAGAAAAGCGTGGCATGGTGTTTCATCAAAAGTATGAATAGATAAGAGATACAATTAGATAGAAATGACCCTCTTGAAGTTAGACTTAATAATGATATTGAAAAGATACCAGATGCAATTAGAAAGCAATGAATCCCATTGAAGTTAAACTTAATAATGATATTAAGTCAATTATTAAAAGTATAATAATATTTCATAAAAGTATTAAAAGTATGAATAGATTCAAGATGCAATTAAAAAGCAATGATCTTATTGAAGTTAGACTTAATAGTGATCACAAGGAGCATCAGCTTTACACATACTATTTTTGGTAAAGCTAGCTTTAATCCTGGAGTAAGACCTAAAACTATTTGGGTAAAGCTAGCTTTAATCCTGGAGTAAGACCTGAAATTATTTCTAATGAGTTAAAAGCATACCATTCCTTAAACATAAAACATAAAGAAACACATTAAGAACACATCATTCTTTAAACATAAAGAAACGTGTTAACAACAAAGCATTCCTTAAACATAAAGAAACAAGTTAACAACTAAAGAGTCTAAAGCATTTAGGAATCAAAAATCTACAATCTAGCCGTTACGAATCTGACCAATGAAATACTTCAAATAACATTGTTCTTTTTCTTTTAAAATAATAGTGATTAAAAGTATAATGATATTTCATCAAAGTATTAAAAGTATAAACGCAATTAAAAAAGCAATAACCTTATTGAAGTTAGACTTAATAATGATCACAAGGAGCATTAGTTTACATACTATTATGGGTAAAGCTAGCTTTAATCTTGGAGTAAGACCTAAAACTATTTCTAATGAGTTCAAAGCATACTATTCCTTAAACATATTATTTCTTAAACATAAAACATAAAGAAACACATTAAGAACACATCATTCTTTAAACATAAAGAAACACATTAAGAACAAAACATTCCTTTAACATAAAGAAACAAGTTAACAACTAAAGAGTCATAAGCATCTAGGAATCAAAAATCTAGAGTCTACCCGTTACGAATCTGACCAATGAAATACTTCAAATAACATGGTTCTTTTTCTTAACATAGTTCTTTTTCTTTTAAAATAATAATAATTAATCAACACATTCATAAATAATAACAATAACATGGTTCTTTTTCTTTTAAAATAATAGTTATTAATCAACATATTCATAATAATAATAACCAGTGATACTATCCTCACAATTTATTAAGGACTAAGTTACGACCATGTTTAACACTTAATAATTTTATAAATTTAAGGACCAAATAATTTTATAAATTTAAAATAATAATAATAATAATTAATTTTAAAAATCACATAGAAAGATAAAGCTAAATTATAATAACTCTATTTAAATGACACCAAATTACAAAGAAATGTAACCCATCTACTGAGAATGTGATTACTTCTAGCATTCAAAACCAAAAAGTTTTAATGAACAATAGCTTGTATTGGCCCACCTTTGTTTGGCCCACCTTTGTAAAATTAGTTAAGAAAAATCATTTCAAAATATGAATAAAAAGAACTTTTAGAACTGTTATGGTTTCAAAATTGGTCGATGTTGAAGGGTTTGGAAATGTAGGGCTTGCAGTGATCTACAGCACAGATCTAGAGAGTTTCGCAATCTTGCTGAAACCAACTTCAGGAAAATCTGTTTGCTTTCAGGTTTCAAACTTAGACCTTATTTTCTTGCTTGTGAAAAGGTTACATAAGAATATGCACATTCCTCATGAATAGAAAAGGTTACATGAGAATATGCACATTCCTCATGAATGTTTTTGGCTCATTCTTGAAGGGTGGCAACTTTGGGATCAATGTTTTTGGCTCATTCTTGAAGGGGGCATCTTTGGGAACAAAAAGTCCTTTAGTGAATACGTCATTACCAAAGATGCCGATGCCATGATTTAGACTGTAACAAGAATTTGAGGTGAAGACAAAAGGAGTTTAACACTTTCCAAATAATTTTATAAATTTAAAATAATAATAATTAATTTTTAAAAATCACGTACCTCTCACAAGGAAAGATAAAGCTAACTTTTAATAACTTCTATATAAATGAAACGAAATTACAAAAAAATGTAACCCATCTACTAAGAATATTATTAGTTCTAGCATTCAAAACCAAAAAGTTTTAATGAACAATAACTTGTATTGGCCCGCCTTAGTAAAATTAGTAAAGAAAAATCATTTCACAATATGAATAAAAAAAACTTTTGGGACTGCTAGGGTTTGGGTTTCGGAAATGTAGGGTTTGCAAGGATTTGGAGCTCCAATCTAGAGAATTTTGCAATCTTGGTGAAACCAATCTCGGGGAAATCCTTTTGTTTGTAGATTTCGAACTCAGATCTTGTTTTCTCGCTTGTGAAAAGGCTACTTGAGAAGATGCACATTCGTCGTGTATATTTACGGCACATTCATGAAGGGTGGCAACTTCGGGATCAAGAGCCCTTCAGTGAATACAGCATTACCAAAGATGCCATGATTTTCACTATAACAAGAATTCAAGGTGGAGACAAGGGGACGGGGGGAATCCACCTCAGCCCCACCAAAATTGTTTAAATATGGTCTAAAACCAGGGCCTAAATCGCCAAACCCTAAAGATCTCTCTAGATCTACATTTGAGCAGTTAGCTAAAACCCAGTGTCTTGAGGTAAAAAATATGGCATGCAATTTCATAGCTTCAAATTATAAAAAGAATGGGACTATCGGCCATTTCAATGGTTTTTGGCCTTCATCGTCAGCTCTCGAGTAGTCAGTTCTTCACTAAAATTGGTCTCCGGATGTTGCAATGCATTTTTGCTCAAAAAGGCTTTTTATTGTTATTTTCCATATGTTAGAAGACCCACGGGAGGTTTTTTTATCGAGGACCCTACTTTTGGGGTTGATTTGATCTCTCCCTTCAACCCTGGTTTCTGAATTTTAATCCTCTATGTCAAATATGGCAACTCCAATATGGGTGCAAATATGGCAAGTATGGGTGAGGTTTCATAATTTTCCCATCCATCTAACACATCCAACTATCTTAGAAGATTTGGGAAATTTGCTAGGTTGCTTCATCAGAATTCCCACGAAAAGGATTATAAAAGGGATTCACACATTTATTCACATGTGTTGAAGTGGACCTTTATAAAGGATTGTTGGATAAAATCCTCCTTAAATGGGGAATTAGGGTTTATTCCCAAACGATGGATTATGAAAATACAGTTTTTCGCTATAGATCTTGGTCGTAGACAAGACACCTACAGAATGTTTGCCCATATTCATAAGGCACCTTTTCGCACCTTGAAGCCAAGAAGAAAAATCATGGATTGCAAGATCCAAAAGGACCCAACGGTTCTAAGTCCATTGTGGCTCACATATCGAATAATTCTCAGAATCAGAAGACTCCTGAAGCCAGCATTGCTCATGTATACCCAGCTCAAACTCGTGAAGTTAAGGAAGCCCACCCATCAATTAGTATGGCACAAAATTCAGCCATAATTTTGGCATCTGCAAAGAGTGGACGAAAACGTTCCCACGAATCAAACCATTCAGATAGTGACAAAGAGCCAACAAATATGCCAGAGCACTTGGCAATGGAAACATCTCAAGAAAAGGATGTGGTTCTCATACAATCCCTCGGGTTGGATAGACATTCAGAAGAGGAAAGGCAAGAAAGACAAATTTGTGTATAATCTTGGAGCCTAAGTTCAGGAAGGGAAAATGTAATGTTGTGTTGTGCAATTAGTGGAAGATTGATGCACAGTGATGTGATTTAATTCATTTTTGATGGATCAATAAAACTGTTAAACTTATTAAAAAAATTGATATGACAAGTAGTATAAACAAAAAGATATGATACGAGAACTATAGGGTGATAATGATGGAAGAAAACAGGGTGATAAACAGAAATTAAATCACCTCCAGATATAAAAGTTGAATTAATGAGTGAAGTAAAACATGGCGATAAACAGAAATTAAATCACCTCCAAATATAAAAGTCGAAGTCTCAATTTGAACACAAATGTGTTCAAATTCTTCCAACACTCGTTAATTCTTGAAAAATTCGGAAAGAACAATCATCTCAAAATATGAATAAAAAGAAACAATGTGAGGACGATTATACCGTGATAATGTTCGGAGGAAAACAGGGAGATAAACAGAAATTAAATCACCTCTAAATATAAGAGTCCAATTCTCCATTTGAATACAAAAGTGTAAAAAATCTTCTAAAACTCCTTAATTCTCGAGAACAAGGACAAATCCTGATGAACCACCTCTATGCTCCATGTAAGAAAGATATGAGTTGCCTCTAATAGAAAAAACCCAAAATTTTTCCACCAGCATTCTTTCTCCTGGCTTCATCATGATCCATGATGCCAGCAGATGTTGTCAAAACAATGAATCCAAACTGCAAACACAAAAGAGGTAAATGTCTATCAACCATGCAAAAATATATCTTGACAAAAACAAGAGATGTGAATACTAGGTTCATTCTATAGATAGGATATACTGAGTTTAAATGTATCAGTTCAACCATGCCACATAATACAGTACCTGTCTGGAGGGTAGCAGGCGAGCAGTCCATGACTCAATTTCTTTCACCCCGATATTAAAACGAGGACTGATAACTCCACATTTGTTGAGCCTTCCATTAAGCTCTACAACAATTTTCCCTGCTCTATGATCATCAACTAGCTCAAACTCTCCAATATAACCTGGTAGAAAACAGATGTGTCAGATACCTCTATGTGCTAGGGCATACTTTTCTAACTTCTCAAGATAGTACAAGTTTTTTCTTGTGCTCCTACAGTTGAGAAATTTCTTGGAATTCAAAATTTTATTTGCATTGGCAAAACCTTTGATACCAAATTTTCTCCATTAATGCAGTCCTAGATATGAATGTGACAGCCACCATTCTATTATCATAATTTCTTACCTTAAAAATCATAATAGTTACAACAGCCAGTATATAAAGATTCTAAATAGCATGATTCAAACTTTTCTTGAAGACTGCAAAAAAATATATCTTATATTTTGCTTGGAATATAACATTCCAAACAGTAACCCTGAAATCAGATACGTATCCATTCAATATTTTACTACTGCCTACTACTGTGCATTTTGCATGTGCAATCATCTATCAAAAGCACTAGGCCACTATACCTCACAAAACATTTCCTAGTTCAAATTTCGAAATCCCTCAAAAACCAAACATTTTGCTGTAACTTTCTGTCCATCAGCATTGGAAATGGCAACAAAAGAGTTCAACCAAAAGATTCAAACGACGATATCTTTGATACCAAATTTTCTCCATTAATGCAGTCCTAGATATGAATGTGACAGCCACCATTCTATTATCATAATTTCTTACCTCAAAAATCAAAATAGTTACGACAGCCAGTATATAAAGCTTTTAAATAGCGTGATTCAAGAAAATGAAGACTGCAAAAAAATATATCTTATATTTTGCTTCGAATATAACATTCCAAACAGTAAGCCTGAAATCATATACGTATCCATTCAATATTTTACTACTGCCTACTACTGTGCATTTTGCATGTGCAATCATCTATCAAAAGCACTAGGCCGCTATACCTCACAAAACATTTCCTAGTTCAAATTTCGAAATCCCTCAAAAAACCAAACATTTTGCTGTAACTTTCTGTCCATCAGCATTGGAAATGGCAACAAAAGAGTTCAACCAAAAGATTCAAACAACGATATCTAGAATAAGCAAAGCATTCTTTCATGGTAAGAAATCATCTTTTGCTTTCTTCTAAACAATCTCACTATTGTATCATATTTCTTTTACGAGAACTTGGGTCTGATCATGCATAAATCCTCCAACTCCCAAACTAGAATGGAAAACATGGGAATGTAACAATATGCATATCATGCATGAACACAAAGTTAATGTTTTTCCAACCACCAATAGCAACACTTCCAGTTCCAAGTGAATATAGGTTTTTAGGAGATTGAATATGCAAAAAATAGATCAAGTACAACCCACATGAAAGTAATCATAATCTGATATATTACTTTGAAGTCTATCGCATGGACACCTATTAACCAAATAACTGATAAGACCTCTCTCACACTGCAAATGTGTTTATGGTGTTCCTTCAACCCACACTGGTCTACAACCATTCAATCAAACAGCAGACAAACACAGGATGAATTCATTGAAAAATTCAACTGCGTGTATGTGCAGTGAAACCCCATATGGACACCATCCATTAAACAATACGGCTTCATCAAAGTCCTACTTGATCTAGGAGACCAGTAGTTTGCAATATGAAATTGGGTACTATAGAAAATCCTGTTTGTTATAAAGAACAATATGGATCTTACAACAGTATTTTATATCCATGTTCATAATTTCATACAACCACACAGTAAACAAGGTCAGTCTATTATGTTCAACACAAAACCCTTCAATTGTGGAACAGCATGGTGGGTAACTAAACAGTCTTACCTTGGTTTCTGAGTCTCGTTACACATATTGATCTGCTCAAAAGGCCATTGCCCATATGTAACATGCTAGAGTGGAGGTACGTAAGTAATGCCCTGCAAGTTTTCTGTGAATCAATGCAATTATTTTCAATGTAACCAAAAGGACTAAAAAAATCACCAAAGGAAGAAAACTTTGGACCAGACAAACCCCATAATTAAGGTTGTAAGCCACATAAAAACTCTCATCAAATTTTGGAGTCTGATAACTTGGTTACAAATTTTCTTTCACTGCCATTAAAGATCATCAACATGGTTGTACATGCAAAACATCCGAAATGACCTCCAACTATTCACGTTATCTTCATTCATATAGAAGTGCAATATCAACCTTGCTTTTAAGTACGAAATACACTCTTCATCTGTGCTACATTCTTACTACAATGCCAGAAATATACATTTGCAATGTAGACTTTTAGTATACAACATAAGCTCAAGTGCCCTACTTGATCTAGGAAACCAGTAGTTTGCGACATGAAATTGGGTACTATAGGAAACCAGTAGTTTGCGACATGAAATTGGGTACTATAGGAAACCAGTAGTTTGCGACATGAAATTGGGTACTATAGGAAACCAGTAGTTTGCGACATGAAATTGGGTACTATAGGAAATCCTGTTTGTTATCAAAAACAATTGAGATCTTCCAACAGTATTTTATATCCACGTTCATAACTTCATACAGCCACATAGTAAACAACGTTAGCATATTATGTTCAACACAATATCCTTCAATTGCAGTACAGCACAGTGAGTAACTAAACAGTCTACCTTGGTTTCGGAGTCCCAATACACATATTGATCTGCTGGAAAGGCCACATTGCCCATACAATAAATCCTAGAGTGGAGGTATGGATGTAATGCCATGAAAGTTTACTGTGAACCAATGCAATTATCTTCAATGTAACCAAAGGGACTACAAAAAAATCACCGAAGGAAAAAAACTTTGAACCAGACAAAACCTCATAATTCAGGTAGTAAGCCACATATATATTATAAACTTTCGTCATATTGCAATCTGATAACTTGGTTACAAATTTTCTTTCACTGAGATTAAATATAATCAATATGGTACATGCAAAACAACCCAAATGACCTGCAACTATTCACATTATCTTCAAATAAAAGTGTGATATCAACCTTGCTTTTAAATACGAAATACACTCTTCATCTGTGCTACATTCCTACTACAATATAGATCACACAGACATAATTTATATTATATAATCAAACCCAAGGGATAACCCGTACACAACTAAATCTCTCTAGAATTGTCTTCATCTGGCTCTTTATATGGTTAAAGGTAACAACTCCTTCAATATGCTTGGTGACCTGCTATCTTAGGTTATCATCCTTAGGTTATTCAGACTACATGTGTTTTTCCCAAGATTTGTTGAACAATTGTTGAGAAGTAGTGGATTCAAACAATAAGCTATGGTATAGAGGCAATGCAATCAGGACCAGACCAGTCATTG
Source organism: Pinus albicaulis (assembly GCA_034641835.2). Classification (NCBI taxonomy): domain Eukaryota; kingdom Viridiplantae; phylum Streptophyta; class Pinopsida; order Pinales; family Pinaceae; genus Pinus; species Pinus albicaulis. The sequence continues at coordinate 1,253,313,593 of CM076578.1, read as the reverse complement.
AACCAGTCGATCCCAAGAATATGAACCGGACCAGAACTGGAAAAAACTGGACCAAAGAACTGGTCGACACATAAAATATTCAAATTTGAAAAATATATAAATAAATAAACAAAGAAAAAACATATAAATTCATTTGCATCAATATGAATCCAAACCATTTATGCACAAATATTTGAAGTTCCTTATTTATATAGCAAGTAGGAGTGCACGTAACCAAAATTGCACTTAGCGCAATACTTCTCTGAACCAAAATACATTAATCATAATATTACTAATGACTATCATCAGAATCATAGCACTTCTACTGACTATCATCAGAATCCTCATCCTCCTCATCCTCGGGCTCAGAATGAGTAGACTCTACAGTGAGATTCCAGCTTGATTCCCCTGGACCAGAAGGTAGGGATACCTCTCCATGGGGAAGTGGATCCAAGTGCATCTAAGAAAGGTCTTCATTGTCAAATAGAGGGTAAGGGGCATGGGAGGTGGAGGGGAGGGGAAGTCTTTTTAAATTGCTTTTAGGGGGGTCTAGGGTTGTGTTGGACGTATACCACTCAACAAAGAGGAAAAATAAAAATAAAATCCTAAATTCCAAAACCATGGGTCATTGTACAGCGCCGTACAGAATGGACAAGTTTGGTACCAAACCAGCCTTTCCCAGTTCAGGGCCACTGGTTGGACCAGTTTTACCTCCAAACCGGTTAGACGGCCAGTTCCACCGATTCTGATAACACTCATTAAAAAGTAGATATTGCTTTTCTTATGAGCATCTATCTTCATAATTCTTGGGTAAAAAAACTCAGAAAAGTCCTTTCCAAAAGCCTACTTGGTGGCAAGATGCAACTGAAAACCACCAGCGAATACGCCCCATCTACAGTCAGGAAGAGGATCATGCTCTTTTTAAAACCCCAAAAGGGGAAGCCAAAGTATATATTGGAGCCAATTGTAGTAAAAACTTCCTAGAGAAAGAAAAGGAAGTTACTCCGGAAAAGTCTGCTCCTCTTGAAGGTTCATTATCTAGGGTGGATGAAGATGATATCTCTCCCAAAATCGGGGAGAATGTATAAAAGATCAGTCAACTACATGCAGATTAGATCATGACTCGAGGGAACAAGAATGGACAGAGGTCAAAAAACTTAGCAATAAAATGATCATCAAATTCAGTAATCTTTGTACCAGAAAAGAAAACGGTTAAGACCGCATTTCCATTATTGGACAGATCTATCTTTGAAGTTGTTTAATGTAATTAATTGGACGTATATTTTTGGCTTATTATGGAGATGTATACCCTCATATTTTGAGCCTCCTCATGTAAAAGATATGGGAGCAGTTTTCTTGAAGATCATGCCACTGCTCTGCCATGCAATGCCAATGGCATCCATAGTTTTAAAACTCAGACTCGAACTTCAACTCAGTCACCCATCAACTTGGGTTTTGACTCATACAGATGCCAATGGCATCCATAGTTTTAAAAGTCCGACTTGGACTTCGACTCAGCCACCTATCGACTCGGGTTTCGACTGAGATGCAGATCAAGTCACATTCGATGACTTGGTTTAAAAATATATATAAAACAATTAAATTTTAATTAAAAAAATAAAACTTCAAACCATGATTCCAAACCATTAGAGACAAAATATGCAGAGTTTGTTCATCTACATACCATCCAGAAAAGCTAATTTCCATTTATATGATGGGCATGTTTGCTAAGTTAAGCCAAAGTTCTAATTTGATTCCTTTTATCACCCATAGCTGGTAAACCTCCTAGTTTTACCAATGTAAATCCATAGGTCAACCTCATTATTCAGGCAAGAAAAGGGTAGCTGCAGGTCAAAAGTCACCGAGTTAGTGTGTCAGAATTGCAACAAAATAAAGTGGATATGGCACTGGAAATAACACTAACCAGATCAGCATTGTAGTACTTCTGCTTTTGGGTAATTACTGTAATAGCAGGTATTCTAGCAACATATGGTAGCAGTCATTGTTAACTACAGCAACGTTCTAAGGTATTTTTTTTAAATATGAAGCTACAGGATGAGTGTTGAAAGCCGCAACAAGATGAGCTTTGAAAGCAGCCACAGGATGAGCAAACAGCAAGGCAAATGGACAGAATAATGCCCCACTATCAGCACTGCAGGGCCTCATTTATAATAGATTTTACAGCAAGCATTGACAATATCATGCTGAGTTGGCATTTCCAACATAATCACACAGAAACCCTGTTTTTATCATTTTTTAATTTAAAAAGTCCAAAAAATAGCTGCTGAGTCTGCACATGGGGTTTGGAAGCTGACTCAGCCAGTTCAGGCCAGTTTGGTACCAAATTGGCCCCATGGTCCGAATTCATGACCAAGTTGACCCAGTGGTTCAACTTGGCCAGTTTGACTGGTTTAGAGTCAGACAAACCGAGTTTAAAGACTATGATCGCACCTATTGTTGAGAAATCTGAAGGCAGCTAAAATAAGTGATTTCTGTTAAATTGATAACTGCTTGTGATACCTTTTTACTTATCTTGATTAGCTTCTTCTTCAACTTAATTATTATTGTGTTCTTATCATCAAACAACTACCAAACAATAAAGAACAATGAGACAAGAAGACACAAGATATAGGAAAACCCGCAAGAACTCTTCTCTTCTTATAGAACTCCAAATGACAAATTCCAAGACCTAAGACCTTTGTCAATGTCCCCTCCAAGAACAAGTCAATCCTTCCTCCTTGATGAGTTTTTCTTCGAGCAATTTCGGCCCAAGAAACTTCTGCAACTTCGATCCGCAGCAGCTTCCTCTGCAACTTTGACCCCCTGCAGCTTCTTCTGTAATTTCGACCCCCAGCAGCTTCTTCTGTAAAAACCATAGATGGCAAATGTGGGATAATTTGCTTCCTTTCCTTCTTCGCTTGGATAGCCTCCTCCTGCTTGATACCCGGCTTGCAAACTTGGTCTTTTTCACACTTGATTTCGGTCTCCTAAGGTAGCTGCAATTTTGGCCTTACTGCTGCAATTGATGCCCTAGTTTCCTCGCACGTGTGAAGCATATTAACCCAAAAACAATCCAACAACTTCGCATTTTCCTTCTTCTTTGTTAGATATTTGGCCTCCTTTTTCGTCCTCTTCTCTTCTTAGATCAAACTTCTTGGGAGCTGATTGGATGATCTTGAAATGAGGTCGAAGTCTTTCCATATATAGGCTTCTTTCTAGGTCAAAGTGCTTCCTTTAGGCCGACTTGTCCACTCATAGAGGCCAACTTGTGCTTTTGATGATGACAAGGTCTTGGAGGGTCTATTTGTGTTAATTTGGACAACTAGGTCCAAGCTCCATGTTGCACTGCTCATATGACGATGGTCATATTTTTGTTGGATTCCTCTTTCGGAGAGGTGCAAGATTGATCTAAAGATCATCTTGATCGAATGAGCAGAACATTGATGTTGAATTTATTTTCCACATGTGCAAGGTCGACCAGATTTATCCCACATGCCTAAGAGATGTGTCACACACCCTCATTGATGGATATAAATTAGAGAGACTTGGAGGTCATTTTCTCATCATCTCATCATCACATTCTCTCTTTGTGATCTGATTGGTTCAATAGCCTTTGGAGGCCTTTTTCTTCTCACACGTGTGGATCGATGCTGTTGTTTTCTGCGCTGATATGTTTAGGGCTTGCTGCTGTTTTTTGCGCTGATTTGTTTAGGGCTTTTTCTGCTACAACGTTGACCAATGTTGACCATGGTCAACCCTTGGTCGTTTGACCTCAATCTTCTGCAGGAATTCCGATTTTAGGAGGTCGTACAGTTGGGCACTAAAATCGAGGAATTTTGGGCTGTTTGTTTGAAGCCCTAGTTTGCTGCATTGACTTTTCTGATGTTGCTTGCGTTGACTTTTTTTGCGCTGTGCATGGTTTGACTTGCGTTGACTTGTGATGAGCTGTCTTTGAGGGTTGTGGGTGTGACACATGAAAGTGCTGGCTGACCGAGAAAGACTTTGCTTGTTGAAGCATCCCGCTGACCGCCATAACGCAACAATATCTCATATCTTTGTTGGACATAAGGAATTGTAAATCTGATCTATATTTGGCTTGTCTTCTATTGATCTATTATTGTGTTCTATCAACATTTTGATTCAAGTGTATGTGATTGCTATCTTGTATTGGGCCTATGAAAGGTTGAAGTAAAAGGCATCAAGCATAGAACACCATTGTTATCTAAATTTAACACGGAATCAGAGCTGAGGTGAAGACAAAGTCCAAGAGTCCAAGCTGGTGTTAGAAGCTATCTTTGAAGGAAGAAATCCTATCAAGGACAAATGGCCTCCTCAGCCTACAAGGGCTTCAAGGCTGATGATAAATTGACTGATAAGTCTGGTTATCATGCATGGAAGATTTCCTTGGATTTGGCGCTAGAAGATCAAGATGTCATGGACTATGTACAAGGGAATATTCAAGAGCCTCCATCAAATGCAGCTGCCGCCACGAAGACGAAGTATAGAAAAGGAGAAATCAAAGCAAAGGGGATTATCCAGGATTTTATTCATAAGCACTTGGTTGCTTACATTTCTGAGCTGAAAGACATCTAAGGAGATGTATGATAAGCTGGTCAGCATGTTCAAGGCTAGCAATGCTAATCAAATCCTCTTCTTCAAGAATCAATTGAAGAATATCAATAAGGGTAAGGATGAATCTATTCAATCTTATTTTATGAGACTCTCTGAAATCAGGAATAACCTCCTAGCTATTGGGGAAGCAATATCTGATCGAGAGATGGTTCTTATTGCACTTGGAGGTCTCCCCTGGGATTGGCATGTATTCAATACCACTATTCTCAATAATAATGTGATTCCTGATTTTGATGAAATATTGACGAGATGCACTCAAGAGGAAACAAGAATGATAGAGTATGCCTATAATGGTAATGGAACTGACACTACTGCCTTCGCCACTCATGCAAAGAAGAAGAACCATGGTGGCCCAAGAAATCAAAACCATGGTAGAGTGGGGCCCAAAGGAAGGAAGGGAAGATGTTACACTTGTAACAAGACTGGTCACTATGCAAGAGAGTGCCCTAATAGAAAGGACTCTCCCAGGGATGATGACAACAACAACTCGAGAAGGAATGGCATGAACAACAAGTTCCGAGGAAAAAGGAAGGCTCCCTCTGATCGTATAGTGGAAATGGGCAATCTTTCAAGAGGTCAAGAAATTCCAGGTATGATGAGTATAATGTTGTTGATAATAAGAGAAATGATTTTATTCTTGTATCTGCCCTCTCTCCACCCGTCACCCTGGATGTCTGGTTAATTGATAGTGGTGCTTCAAGGCACCTCACTGGTTATAAAGAAGCCCTTTCTGATTTGGTTGAAAAGGATACTAATCTAGAAATTATCCTTGGAGATAATGCGACCTATCCCATGAAAGGGACAAGGATTGTGACCCTCCATTTATCTCAAGGTCAAGTCATCCGATTACAAGATGTGTTGTATGTACCTAATTTGAAGAAGAACCTTCTGTCCATTTCGGCAATGGAAGACAAAGGGTTCAAGGTGGCATTCGTTGATGGAAAGGTACTTATCTGGAAGAAGAACTTCAAGGAAGCTCTTTCTATTGGTTTTAGAGTTGATACACTCTACCAGGTTGGAGGAAGTCCATTGGGGCCTATGACATGTGATACAACTCTTCAAACAGAGTTATGGCACCGGAGCTTTGCACACCTTCATTACAAAGCCCTTCCCGAACCAAGGAAGGTGGTGACAAGGATGCCCAAATTTAGAGATGATCATGAAGGTATATCTCAAGGTTGTGCCGAAGGGAAGCATACAAGGGAACCATTCCCCTCAAGTGTCACAAAGACAACTGATATCTTGCAGTTGATACATTCTGACTTATTTGGTATGTTGCCTGTGACATCCTTGGGAGGATGTTCCTATTACATGACTTTTACAAATGACTTCTCCTACAATACCTGGATATATTTTTTGAAGAAGAAGGACAAAGCATTCAAATGGTTATGTACCTTTAAGGCCTTGGTGGAAAACCAAACCGAGAAGAAAATCAAAGTTTTGAGGACCAAAAATGGGACCAAGTATGAGTCAAATGAGTTTAATGACTTTTGTAAAGAAGCTGGCATTAAGAGGGAGACCACAACTGCGTACACTCCTGAGCAAAATGGTGTTGCTGAAAGAAAGAACAAGCCCATTGTGGAAGTTGCCCGCGCCATGCTATGTGACCAAGCTCTTCCAAAGTTTCTATGGGGAGAAGTTGCAAACATTGTTGTGTATGTTCAAAATAGATGCCCGCATTCCGCTTTGGACTCCAAAACTCTCGAAGAGATCTTCTCTAGTAAGAAACATGATGTTTCTCATTTTAGAGTTTTTGGTTGTCCTGTTTACTTTCATGTGCCGAAAGAAAAGAGAAGCAAGTTGGATGCTTCTGGAAAGAAGGGAATGTTTGTGGGCTACAGTGAAACTTCGAAGGCATATAAGATCTATGTCCCTGGTCAAAGAGAAGTGGAGATATGCCACAATGTCACCTTCGATGAAGATGTTGCCCTCAAGAAAGTAAGAAATCTTCCTAGCTCCAAGGAATACAAAGAAGATGAAGAAGCAGGGAAGCTAGAAGTGTCGAAGGATGACTTGATCTATGTCCCTGGTCAAAGAGAAGTGAAGATATGCCACGATGTCACCTTCGATGAAGATGTTGCCCTCAAGAAAGTAAGAAATCTTCCTAGCTCCAAGGAATACAAAGAAGATGAAGAAGCAAGGAAGCTAGAAGTGTCGAAGGATGACCTGATGCCCGATGTTGAAGGACCTATGGATCCCATTGATCCACCTCCTTCAAATAAGAGAAGACCCTCATGGCTTAGGGATACTCTCAAAGATGCCAAGAGACATATTGCCCCAAGGGGGGCATTCCGTGAAAGCAAGAAGTCGAAGAGATACCAAAAGTATCTAGCAGCCATGAGTACGATAGTACAATCTGAACCAAGAACATTTGAAGAAGTCGTAAAGCATCAAGTTTGGAAGGATGCTATGCGCGAAGAATATGAGTCCATTATGAAGAATGATGTCTGGGAAGTGGTCCCGAGACCGGAGAGGAAAAACCTGTTGTCACCTCGAAATGGCCCTATAAGATCAAGCATGGATCTAATGGAAGTGCTGAAAAGAAAAAGGCAAGATTCGTTGCTCGAGGCTTCTCCCAAAAAGAAGGCATAGATTATGATGATACATTTGCACCTGTGGCCCGCTATACCACCATCCGATCTATTATTTCCCTTGTTGCTACGCAAGCATGGAGTCTACATCAGCTGGATGTGAAGACCGCTTTTCTGCATGGATCTATAAAGGAAGAGGTGTATGTGGAGCAACCTCTGGGGTTCGAAGTCCGAGATGTAGACACCCATGTATGCAGGTTGAAGAAAGCCCTCTATGGGTTGAAGCAAGCCCCCAGGGCTTGGTACGAGAGGATAGATTGGTACGAGAGGATAGATAGCTACTTGATGAAGTTGGGCTTCACTCAAAGTAATGCTAATCTGAACCTTTATTTTAAGGTTGATATAGAAAGGCCTCTCATTTTGGTTCTCTATGTGGACGATCTCTTCTTGACAGGTGCTGACCCTCTCATTCATCAGTGTAAGAGGGAGCTAGCTTCCGAGCTTGAGATGAAAGACCTAGGACTGATGCACTACTTCCTAGGCTTGGAAGTCTGGCAGAGGCCAGGCGAGATTTTTCTTTCTTAAGGAAAATATGTCGTGAAGCTGCTGGAGAGATTTGGTATGGTGGACTGTAAGTCTGTGTCGACACCGATGGTACTCAACTTTAAAAAGTTGAGTGGAAATAATGATGGGCTCGTGCTAGCAAATCCTACCGAGTATCGACAACTCGTGGGAGCCTTGATGTTCTTAGTGAACTCTCGTCCGGACGTATGTTTTGCAAGTGAACACTTTGAGTCAACATATGGTTGATCGTCATCACATTCACTGGATTGGTGCTAAGAATCTGTTGAGATATCTTCAGGGTACAATCAACCATGGGCTAAGATACACTGCCGGGAGTTCGAGACTCCATGGATATATTGATGCCGATTAGGTTGGCAGTGTGGTGGATCGCAAGAGCACATCTGGATGTTGCTTCACCTTGAGTTCTGCTTTGATATCTTGGATGAGCAGGAAGCAGAAGTTGGTGGCTTTGAGCACCGTTGAGGCCGAATACATCAGCGAGTATGGCCTGTTGTGAAGTTGTTTGGTTGCGAAAGCTCTTCAGTGAGTTGTTCGGGCATGTGCTAGATATCACTATTATCCTTTTTGATAACCAGAGTGGGATTCGTCTTTCTGAGAATCTCGTGTTCCACAATCGATCCAAACATATTGATATCAGGTACCACTTTATCCGGGATATGGTATAGCGAGGAACCGTAAGGCTCGATCATATAGGAACTGATGAGCAAATTGCGGATATTCTCACGAAGCTCCTGGGGAAGGTCAAGTTCCTAACCTTCCGTGACAAGCTTGGAATCGTAGAAAGATCTTATTCTGAGGGTCCTGATTGAGTTGGACTATGAGCTCTGGGAGCTCGAGGTGGCTTGCCAGCTTGGGGATAGCTTCTTGGAGCTATAAGCACATACGGGGCTAGGCTTGCCAAACCTTGTTGTGCTTCTACCCCACCGTTATGATATTGATTTGGTTTGCCTCTCTCTGATCTGTGCCCCGCACGCATCCTACCCATGGAATTTCGGACTCGGAAAGTACCTCTCATTTGGCCAATGAGGTGGGAAATGTGGATAGAGACCATAGCAAGACCGATGGACGCATTAGAGATTGTCGTACTCTCTATGTCTAGGATGGCACGTGTCCAACACCTTGATCTGGGATCAAGTATTATGAGGTTTTATCCTCTAAACTGACTTCGGGTCAATAAACTAACTTCGGGTTAGTAGGAGACTCTTTTTGAGTCCGAGAGAGGTTTTTACCTCTAAGCTGACTTCGACTTAGCTGTGTGTGATGTCTTTGTGACTCACCTTTTGTTCTGAAATAAAGAGCCAGCAAAGCAAGTTATGGCGAGATGACACACGATGTTTGGTTTGGTACATGATGGATGGCACTTGTGGACAGATGGAGTTCTCCCTAGTTGAGAGGGAGTGTTAATTTTGGGCAACTAGGTCCAACTCCATGTTGCACTGCTCATATGACGATGGTCATATTTTTGTTGGATTCCTCTTTCGGAGAGGTGCAAGATTGATCGAAAGATCATCTTGATCGGATGAGAAGAACATTGATTATGAATTTATTTTCCACATGTGCAAGGTCGACCAGATTCATCCCACATGCCTAAGAGATCTGTCACACACCCTCGTTGATGGATATAAATTGGAGAGACTTATAGGTCATTTTCTCATCATCTCATCACGCATTCTCTCTTTGTGATCTGATTAGTTCGATAGCCTTTGGAGGCCTTTTTCTTCTCACACTTGTGGAGAAAAGTTGTTGTTTTCTACACTATTCTGTTTAGGGCTTGTTGTTGTTTTCTGCGCTAATCTGTTTAGGGCATGCTGTTGTTTTTTGCGCTGATCTGTTTAGGGCTTTTCTACTGCAGCGTTGACCATGGTCAACCCTTGGTCGTTTGACCTCAATCTTTTGCAGAAATTCTGATTTTAGGAGGTCGTACAGTTGGGCACTAAAATAGAGGAATTTCGGGTTGTTTAACTAAAGCCCTAGTTTGTTGCATTGACTTTTCTGAAGCTGTCTGCATTGACTTTTCTGCGTTGTCCCTAGTTTAACTTCTGTTGACTTGTGATGAGCTGTCTTTGAGGGTTGTGGATGTGACACATGAAAGTGTTGGCTGATCGAGAAAGACTTTGCTGCTTGAAGCATCCTGCTGACCGTCGTAACGCAACAATATCTCATATCTTTGCTGGACATAAGGAATTGTAAATCTGATCTATATTTGGCTTGTCTTCTATTGATCTATTATTGTGTTCTATCAGCATTTTACTTCAAGTTTATGTGATTGCTATCTTGTATTAGGCCTATGAAGGATTGAAGTAAAAGTGCATCAAGCATAGAACACCATTGTTATCTAAATTTAACAATTTGACACTTCCGACTATACATAAATTTTTTTTACAAGATGTAACATGCCCAAAAAAAGGTCCTCCATGCATGACAATGACTCAATTGACTTGTAGACTCAATGACAAGCCCTACAAGCACTCAATGGGTGTTTGACCTATAAACAAATTTTCCTTGAGCATGAAACCCATGCCTCAATAATGACAATAATAAATTTATTTTTCTTATTACATAAAATCATGATTACATATGCCATTATGAAGACCGAACCTAGTTACATATTTCAACACCTACAATATGTATATTACTAAATCCTCTTCTTTTAATGGAAGAGAATATACAAAAAAAAACATTGAGGGAAAAAAAGGAGCATTGGCCACGAGCAAACGTCAGCATAATTTAGCTGCTACAGTTCTTTTGTTTCTTCCCCGGTGCCATTGAGATTTATAAGATGTGTCTATTTTGCCTTTTTATGAATGCCTCTACAGTCTTTCGCCTGTGGATTGTTTTGTGAACAAGAAACCTTAAGAGATATCTGAGAAGCACAACGTTACTGAAGTTGTAAGACATCAAACACAGATCTGAGTCTTTGACACTTGATTGACCCATTCCATCAACGGACACCATGATTCAGTATGCCAAAGCAACCAAATAACCATCTGATACCACGTGGATATGGACTACACAACTAGAAGGTAAGATTGCAACGTCATCTTGTTATTTCTTCTGTTTGTATTAGTAATGAAGACTCAATCAATGACAAATACAAATATTAAAATGCAACAAGAAATATATGACCTCATGCATATAACCTATGTTTTGTATCATAATTTTCATATGGCCATAATTAGCAAATTCAACACTTTTCTATGTCTGTACACTTGCCTGTGTGTGATAGATTAGACTGGGGAAAAAAATATATTTACGAGCCAAACTAGGAATGCATAAACTCGGAATGCATAAACTCGGAAGAGAGAATTAGTTTGGCATGGTTCAACTGCATTCCAGAAAAAGTTGCACGCACAGGAAGCTGCTAGAGAGAGAACACCTCCCATAAATACAACTTTGGCAAGGCTCAAAAGATGTTTGGTTACAATGCTTCAAACAATTTATTTAGTTTGCTGAGCAAAAACTATTTGATGTGGTTGTACTAATGAGGAGAGTATCCGTTGGCAATTTGCTACTAGGAAGAAGTGGGCAGTTTCTCTGATTCACGGTTAGAACACTAAATATTGTTTAAGCCAAACATGAGATTTTACAGTGCCATCATATTTTAGGACTATACACAGCAAAATGAGATCTGGAAACCAGAACCGGGGTCATGTGTCCCTCTCAACTTCTGAATGCAAGAGTTTAGAAGTATGAACAGTACCTACAAGATATACACAGATGTATCTCATTCAGGATATTTAACATATACACAGATGTATCTCATTGAGGAAAATTAAGGACCATGCCAACCAGAGACAACAAATTGTGTGGTGGAAAAAAATGAGAACAATTTGCAATTATCAATGGCATTCTGGTAAAGATAATCAATCAAGCCCCTTGATAACTCAAAGTAGTTGACACTGTCTCAAACTCCAGTGACTTGAGCGCAGGAATATATAGGTCAGGAATAATATGAAACCTAAGTCACACAGTTTTAAGTTTGAGTTCAAGTTCAGCAATGATTAGATTCGGATCAAGTTCAATTTTTTCAATGAAGCCCCGAAGAGGTTCACAATTAGATTCGTCTATACATTTTTTTAACGCACAAATATATCGGCGAATGAAATTGGCGGGAAATCAACATGTAATGGAGTACCCACCGGGAATGGAAAAATCGAAGCAGAGAATCAAGACTACAGAGTATCAAACTGGAGGCAGAGAGAATTGAGGGTTAGTCTCCTTGCAAGTCGCAGAAGATGAGGTGAGTCGGCGGCTGAACAGAAGAAGACTATACAAAATTAAAAATGCGTGGACATGGAGAATTCTAGAGTCAACGGTGTGACGAACTTAGGGTTAATTTTGTATTTATAAATTATAGAATTCGAAGAAAACGAATTAAAAAAAAAAAAACCCTTTTCGATTCATCTTAACGTTAGCCGAAACTAAACGAACTAAAAAGGTTCAGCGAATTTCAAATTCGGCGAACTTTGTGACTTAAAACGAAACCGCTCCATGGAACTTGAATAATCAAAACCAGCACGAAACAAAATGGCAGTTGAAAAAAAACTCACCATGCTTTTGCATGACTTGGAGGAACTTGATAATGACTTTTGATGATGGTCTGATCATCACTTGCCGCTTCCCACGCTTTTCTGCATTATACATGCTCCTAAGGGCATCGTTCAAAACACTAATCCTCACCATGGTCACTTGTATAATCCTGCACATAAAGGATTATCGGCAATGAAATAACTCCGAACACGCTTGTTCCAATAATAAATGAAACATGAGCTACATTTCCCAGATTAATGGACATGGTGTGTTGTAAGTATCAACATAAAATACAAAACCAAAAAAAAACAAATGAAATCAAGCTCTTCTCAGACAACTCTTCCATTGTACCCGAAAAAAACCCAAACCGCTGCCCCCAGCTGGAACCCTTCCGGCTCCTGTCTGAAGTTTTCGGCCCTGTTAATGTTTCTGGGCATCGGGCCATTTGATTGGGTTTGTTTCCATATGGTTTCTGGACTTTTAATGATACACATTATCCATATAACCGACAATAGGTTAACGGGCGCTCTTTGCGAATAACCAGCAAGTATTTTTATCTGTTCCATTTTCGGGCCACGTGTATTTTGATTAATAGTTAAGGCCTTCCATGAAGACTGTCAGTGGTTAATAAACTCCAATGCCCACAGATTCCTCCCAAAAGATAGCATGTATGCAAGAAACTTTGACGACTGAGAAAGACAAAAAGACAGCCACCACACGAGCATAGAAATGCCTCCCAAAACAGTGAAAATCAAAAGAAAGACACAAAACACTAAAACCCACAGATTTCCAATATATGCAAGAATCAAAAACCACCAAAAATCTTCAGATGCAGAGAATAAAGAAAAATCATAAACACTACAGTTGTCAAAACATTCTATTCACTGATTCTTAAAACTCCAATCCAACACACTCAGAAAGGGCAATGTATTACCAACAATACGAGAAATGGGATCAGTTATTCTAGGGTTCGATCCACCGTTTCGTTCCAAGGAACAAGTTCCAGACCAGATGAATAAATAAAGGAAATGCAATTCCATACCTTCCGGATCTCCTCCTGCCGCCGCTGCTCGAGCCTGCAAATGCTTGTTTGCCGTCTCTCTCCACTTGGGCTCGCTTCCAAAGAAGGATCTGTTTCAAACCCCTTCTATATACACAACTCATTAGGGAACGGACAAAGCCTTTCAAAGATTTATCAGGGTTTAGCTGGTCAAACATTAGATTTTTATGTTTTTAATGCCACAAATATGGTATATTTGATATTCGAAAACTGGTTCTCGAATATATTTCTATCAACTTTATATCACTATAACTGCTTTTGTGTTTGGGAGAAAAAAAAAACAACAATATTTTTATTATAGAAGTTGTTTACATTTATACTAGCAATTGTACTCGGAGGTGCAAAGGAACGCTAAAAGGAAACTTTCCAATGATGTAGGGGGGGGCAAAATCGGTAGATGTTGAGTTAATTCTTCTCCAACTCCTCCTAGGAGAACAGAGGAAGAAGAATAAATGGCCTCCAGGGACTGAAATCAACCGAATTCACTATCATGTCGTCTCTGGTAACATAGCAATGGAATGTAGCCTTTCGGGAGGGTGTATAGTTGTTATTGCTTGGGGTTATGGTCTAAGAAGTTCGAACATCAAAATATAATGAGAGGATATTGCCTTTTAATACAGCTTACAAAGGGAGGATTTCTATTAATATTCAAGCACTTTATAAAAGAGAGATAGTCTATATGCATTGTCTAAAGGATATTCAATTATTTTTATTATTATCGAATAAATTAAATGTTAAAAGTAATTAAATAATATTTAAAGTTTGAATTTATATATTTATTTTATTTTTAATAATTACATGCTATGATAAGAAAAGATTTCAAAACCAATAAAAAAATAAGAAAAATAAAAATAAAAATTAATTAAATAAATAAATAAATAGAAATAAAATAAAACAAAGATATAATTAAAATAAAAAATAAAATAGATAAAAATAAATAAATAAAATAAAATAAAATAAAAATTAAATTCTTAATTACAAAAACAAGAATAAAATAAATAAATAAATAGAAATAAAATAAAATAAAGATTAATAAATAAATAAATAAACAAACAAATAAATAAAATGAAATAAAAATAAAATTACATAAATAACAAATTAATAATATTAAAATTAAAAATTAATATTTTTATTAAAATAAATATAAATATTTAAAATTCAAATTTTAAAGTTTGATTATTTGGTTTACTTTTCCCTGGCATTGTGTGATATCTCACTGGATTTTAACAAGCGCACCTCAAATAAAATGCATAATTCATGAATCTTACAAAGACAATGGCTCCATGAACCAATATGGACCACTTGCAGACTCAATTGGTGGACTTGTGCACAAGAGAAATCCAAATACAGGAATATTCCGTATAAACAATAACCAATTATGAGCAAGATGATCTTCTTTAACATGTGGCTGAATTATATGATTAAACAATTAGATAGGTATTCGTTATATTGATAATTTGAGATAATTATAAGTAATTATATTTGAATGTCCTTTTATTCTAACGAGACTAGTAAAAAGAACAACAGTGAAAACATAATAAAGAATTCCATTGTATTGTCTACAGAAATAGAGACGTAATGAGAAGAGATCTATGCAATAAAAATAATATGATGATTGTTTAATAGCTTGAGAAATTGTGTTAATGAGGAGATCTATATATAATAAAAATAATATGATGGTTGTTGAATAGCTTGAGAAATTTTTGTTTTTTTTTATCCAGTCAACTTAAGATTGCAATTGTGATTTCATCGATATAATTTTTCTATTTTATCTTTTGCAATATGCACCACAAGCACACTTCATGTCATTCCACTAGAAGATGCTATCACCAAAATCACGTGACTTTGGTCAAGCATGTATGAATGTATAATTAAATGTGTTAACTGAATGAAAATATACCCATTTTACAAATTACAAATTAGTAATTAAATGTGTGAACTCCATTTTACAAATTAGTGATTAAATGTGTTAACTGAATGTAATTATACTCATTGATTAAATGTGTTTACCGAATGTAACTACACATTTTACATTTTGATATGAATTAACCGGCATTTTTCCAAACTAAGTTAACATATCCTCACCATATCTGGATCCTGGCTTGTCAAAATCTGGCAGATCTATAATCTGGATCTGTGTCCATATCCTGCCTCCTGCTAACTTAGTTACCATATGATGCTATTCTAGGTCTGGTTGCTTCCTTCTTTCTCACATTTGACAAATAAACAAGCTAGGAATTGACATATGTTTTAAGGTTTGCCTAGGACACACTAATAAACGACTTAAAATTTAAAAAATATATAGGTGTATAGCACAACATACTTGAACAATGAAAACTAAATAATGATTTCTCTCTGTTAATTCCACTGGCATCCACAATGGAACTTCTTTGCACTTGCTAAAAAGTTTGACTTGCCTATTACTATATATAAGAGGTAGGATTAACAGATCAGACGATCAGACGATGTAAGTTTGTCATTACTGAATAATGCTACAAGGAAACAAGATAAATAAATATGACAAACCTTCTAGAGAGATAGAAAGAGGAACCCTTTTTCACTGTCGGTAAAAGCTGCAGGGAAGACATGTTGGTGAAATTGACTATTTATTGTGATGCTGAAATAACTGATATTTATAAAGGAAAATCTCTCCAAGAGGCTTTATGAAACATGTGCAAGTGTTCTCATAAGATATTCACACTGGAAATGTAACTCTCTCCAGTTTCTGCAGTCACAAAACCTCAGTCATGAATTGAGATCAATGTAATTCTGTTATGTGAAAAAAAAATGCAATGTGTAGAGACAGCAGATCAGTGTAATTCTGCTATGGTTAAAAAAAATGCTGTGTGTAGAGACAGCACAAAAGAAGAAAAAATAACCAGATAAAGCCTGAACATTATGATGATATTCTTCATTGCAAACTTAGTCCCCGTACAGTCAATGCATATGGCATTTTTGCAAAGTAATTTCTACGTCATTCCAGCGTCCATTCTTGATAATTAGAATTTAGCATTACTTGTTCCAACTCATGCTAAGCTATAATAACTATCTTGAAACACTCCAATTCAAACATTCATACCTAAATGTAAGGAAAAGGAACCCATTTTTTTAATAGCATGTGTAGTATTTTACTATGCATCATAAGTATCCAAACACTGCAAGTTCTTGTGTACTCTCTATAGAGTGCTGACAATCGAATTGTGAAAATTAGAAATGCCCCACCTAGATCAGATGGCACTAGACATAAACCGTTTTTATTAACAGGCAAAAATGGAATCTGGCCAGTACCAGAAAGCCATTTTCATTCTCAGACGTTTGTGAAATAACCCAAAATGGAGAGCATACTCATGTAAAATCCCGACAACATTGCACATAAAGCATACTCATGTAATAGTCCAGAAACATTGCACATAGAATGGTATAATAAAGATTCTTCTCTTGGCTGAAGCAATGAAAATATAAACGATTTTGTTAACAGGAGAAAGAAGAATTCAGCGAGTGATTAAAGATCAGTTTCCCTCTCAGAAAGTTGTGAAAGAATCCAATAACCAATCACTGGAAAGCACAACCATGTGAGAACCTAGCAGTGTGACACCTAGACTGGTCCAATCAAGTTTCCTTGGATGAAGCAATGGAGACATAAATCATTTTCATTAACAGGTAAAAATGGAATTCGGATGGTGACAACCTATCATTTTCATCTCATAAGGCTATGAAAGAACCCGGCACTCACTGGAAAGCATAACCAGAACCTAGCGGAACACCTAGATCAGTAAAGGCGCGATTGCTCGTTTGGCCAAAGAAATGCAGCAGATTGTAAGTTCATGTAGGGTACAAACACAACATCAGCTTCAACACTGACAGCAATTTCATATTAGATTAGATGCAGCAAATTGGAGTTCCTCTGTCTCAATTAGGTTTCACTTTACTGTGCTCTCTTGTGTATTAGGTTTATGAGGTCTTTATATATGTGTGTGTGGATGTATATATTAAGTTACCTTGCCCATTAGATGGGAAGGACCAGGTGATCAACCTTTCCCACTGAACTTGACTTTGAATTTACCATAAGAACCACTGCTGGCCCTGCTCACTGACTTTGAATTTGAGTAGCCTATTTTCGAAATAATTCAAAGCTGCCCCACTAAATTCCCTAGAAAGAACAATAACTCGGCGGATGGCCAAAAGAGACACCAAGATCTGAACACGCCGTTGAAACTGACCACTCATCTATACATCCTCTCCAAACCAAACCCGATACTGGAAACACACATATCTAAGCCCCGTTGAGGCCTGAAACCAAGACCGCATGCATGGAACATCAAAGACCTAGATCGCGATATCCCATTTGGGTCATATATCCCCCACATACCCAGCTCTCCGGTCATAACTCTCAGCAAAACCCATGTCCATTCCTGTCACTATGCAAACTGATTTGCCTTGCTTTGATGCAAAAGCCTTAAAGCAATATGCATGTATCTTCTACCCGAAACATTAAAAGGGTTTCTGCAAGCAAACAACTCTGCTTTCTGATTCAAATTGAACTATACAATAGCATAATTTATGAGGAATTGAGATCTTAGTGAAATACATTATATAATTTTGATGAAAAGTACCTCAGAAGGGAGAATTCGTGAACGATTTCTGCAAATGAGCAAATCCTCCTTCTTGAGAAAGAATCAAACATTTCTACTCTGCAGCTCTGGATATGCTCTCAATTATATACATATAAATATACGCAATTGTCAAATAATTAAAGAATTCGTGCACGGGGCGCTGATTTGGCTTCTGGCTCAAGGTCTGCTGAGACCGCTTGTGGTTCGGCGCGCACACAACCAGGTTTTTGAGGTTAAAGGTTGTGATTTTCGGGTCTGGGCTGAGCCATCTTTGCCTGTGCTGAAAACCCACTTGCCGCCCTGACTTGTGCTGAAAACCCAGGGAATTGAGGCAGAGAAAATTTGCTGAAGGAAAACTAAAATTAAAACTTACAAGGAACTTGCATTAAAGCGCGGCAAAACCCCACTTTTGTTCACAAGCGATGGCGGTATCATGCCTTGTAGCTTGTTCTTTGAAACATCAAAAGCACTCAGCCTCGTCAGGAGCCCCAGCTGCGGGGGAATGTTGCCCGTGAGCCTGTTGTCGTGGAGATCTATGACATTTAGATAAGCGCAGAGGATTAACGACGGGGGAATCGGACCCGCAAGCTCGTTGACAGAAAGATTCAGGACTGCAAGATTGACCAAATACTGGAGCTCCGTCGGGATCTCGCCGGTTAAACGGTTTGCAGACAAGTCGAGGGACTGTAAATTGGTGCAGTTGGAAATAAAAGGCGAGATTGTCCCGCCGAGGCCGAATCCCGCGAAGCTGAGCTTGAAAACCCTTTCGTTATTGCAGGTCACGCCTTCGAGCTCCGAGATGGTGTCGTTGCAGGGGGTTTTGATCTTGTCTCCGGTCCACTGCGTGAGCTTGTGAGCTGAGCACGAGTAATGGGAGAGCGAGCATGCTGGGCGACAGGATTTCAGGTGAAACAACGAGGTAAAAGCAGACGCCTGTGCGCTGGTAAGAGGAGCAGCCGGCAAATGGCACGTTTTTAGTGGTTCGAAGAACGATGAGAACGCGCTCTCATTGGCTCAGCGAACAATGACATTCTGAAAGCCAACAAAGGGAACGCTTTCAGCGTAATTATGAGTCAATATATACCTTATGTCACTTAAAACTGTTAACATTTTGCATTCCACTTAAATATAACATCTATCCTAACAAGTGATGGGCCAGCGTGTATATCCAAAAACATGGCTACATAAACTAGAGTTATATTTTGTCATAGCAAATGGATTATACTGTGTATTCTAGTAGTATTTCTAGCATTAGCATATAGATATAATAATACCATTTTCAAAAGGATAGTTAATCATCTTTAAATAAATATTCTATGTAATTTGAATATAATATTCTATGTAATTTGAATATATTTTTTTTCTATGAAGAATGTCATTGCAAAAAAATAATGAAAAAGTTCACTCTATGAGTAATGTTACAATTTTGTTTGGATAAAGCATCTATTATAGTAATTTTCTTTGTAGATATGCTCAAAAGTCAAGTTCTGAAAAACATCAATTAATATATAATATGTTTCATTCAATTTATTGCTCCCTAGATATGCTCAAAAGTCAAATTCTGAAAAACATCAATTAATTACGCTGAAAGGTGTTCGCTTTGTTGGCTTGGGGTGAGCAGACACTGTTCACCCCAGCCAATGAGAAGCCTTTCTTATCGCCTTTCCAGCCACTAAAATGTAGACATGTGGCACATCCTCCAACCAATGAAAATCTTCCATCTGGCCCTCTTACCCGCTGTCCATTTGAAAAATATGTTTCAAATTCTTCAACGTCTGAAAATTTTAAACTCAATTTGTATAGTTTGAAAATCATTTAGTTCCCCTCCTCTCATTCAATGACAGCTATGACATCCAAACTTTTACGCCTCCTCTGCCTGCAATCTCTATTTCTTTATGTCATTTCTTTGTTTCCTGTATTAAATTCTCGTATGATAGTTTATCAACTTCAACCACCCAACCATTTAATGCATAGAAGACCCGACCCAACCATTTAATGCATAGAAGACCCATGGGTCTCACGTCAAGCCGAATTGCAACAGTTGGTCTACGCAATTAAGAAGAGAAGGGTGCTTATAAAGAGGATCCAGTAAATCTTAAATCTGTAGAAATCTTAAATCATCAGTGTGTTTAAATGCAGTAGTGCCGACTTCCAGCTTCTAGCCTAAACGACTTGCAGACTGAATTAAGAAGAGAAGGGTGCTTATAAATAGGATCCAGCAAATTTTAAATCATCAGTGTGGTTAAATGCAGTAGTGTCGACTTCCAGCTTCCAGCCTGAATGACTTGCAAATTGACTTCTAGCTTGAAGGACTTCTGATTTGAAGATAGCCGGTAAGCTTCTGTTACCTACAATACATTACGAATCACTGCTTCTTTTCAACCATTTTAAATACCCTTATTTACTTTGAAATTTATTGTATTGGTGTGTCCATTACCCAGCCGAAAAATAACGAAATAGATTATGACCCAGCAAAAATGAAGAAAAACTGCTGAGAAAAAACGTATTGGAAGAGGTAGAACATTAAATACTGTAATTTTGCAACTTGTCATGCCATTCTTGAAGAAAAACACAGAAAATAACAGTGAAAACAACAGTCTGTCAGTCTGCAGAGTCATTTCAAAAAACAAACACCTTTCGTAGCATCTTCAATTGCAAACTTTCTTCAAGAATTGAGACAGCTTGGGAGTTTTCCAGAAAACATCCATATATAGATTTCTTTTTGCGAGCTCCCTCTTCCATCTTCTAGACCTGTAAGGCAAGTAATACAAGAGGGGGATTGAATAAAGAACAAGAGTAATGGGAGAATCCTGTAAATTATTTGTTGTATAGACTGATAGTTTTAGCACTCTTTAGGCTAACTTGACCTACTGATTTAATCAGATCGCAAGGATATATAATTTATTTGTAAGCAATGCTTGGCATTGGATTTGCTTTGAAAAAAAATGCTCAGGTAGGAATCATTGTGAACTGGGAGTAAGTAGGTGTTTAGATGCAATTGTTGGCAGGGGAGGGATTGAGTTGCAAGTGGCGAGATGGTGTGAAAGAGATATTGACTCTCATGCAGCAGAACATGTATCGTCATGTTATCCCATGACCAGTTTTGGTAGTTTCAAACACTTATATAGTTTGGTTTCCCACCATTACACAATTCATTTGAAACATTAATAAATTTAGGGCATTGGGACATAATCCAAGCTCAGTCGAAGTCTAGCACTAGATTTTTGAAAATGCTATTATTTAGGTGTCTGTAAACCACTATGCAGCTAGAAATTGGCATTTAGAAGCATGAATCAATATTTTCTCAGCTAGAAATTAGGATTCGGAAGCATGAATCAATATTTTCTTTTATACGAATATTTGTTCATTCTGTTGAACCAAGTTTCCCATGCAAGAGCATCGGGCAAGTTGAAGTTCTAATGTTAAAATGACATGAACATCAATGGGACAGTAGTATGATTGGTTGGGTTTAGATTTGTGTTAGTTTAAGTTGGGATTTTAAATCCAAAAAAACATTCTTATTAAACATTAAAATACGATTGAATGGAAAATAGTTTCCGTTAAAAGAATAGTTAATATTACACTCATAAACTAAATTAAATTACCCATTACAACATAGAATTAACAGACGTGCCAAATACAATGTGCCAACCAGGTTATTATTATTTTAAGGAACATATTCAGTTCCCAGGTCATGAATAATTGGATTAACGGTTGTTGATGATGGACCATCAATTCATGCATTCGAGGTTGTCCTAACTGGAACATTTCCTTCATTTTGATAGCCCAAGGAAATGGAAAGGTGACTCATTCTTAATCACCTATTCTTATTGCTATAGTTTTTTTAAATAATGTGGCTGTCATGTTCTCCCAGAATTCTACTCCCAAGTTGCCTTAGATTATTAAAAGAAGATATTGTTTCGTTACCACTTGTATTATATTATAGATTTTTTATATAATATGGATTGTGATGTTTTCCAAAATTCGGCTCCTAAATTGTCTTAGATTATTAATAAGAAGATATTGTTTCATTGCCACTTGAATTAATACTATTTCATAGATTATGATAGTTTAGTTGCTAGTGATATATACACAAATTTTTAAATATATTTAATTATTTTTCTTTTTATTTTCTCAACTTTTTATCAAATTTGTATTTATCGTTTCTTATTATTTTTATTTTTATTTTTAATTTGAAATTCAATTTAACATTTTTAACATTTTTATTATTTATTAATATATTTGGATAGTTTGGTTTTTTTTCTTAGCTTTATTAATTTCTCATTTCCTAATCATTAATATAGTTAATTTTTTATATATTTTACTTTGGCATTTCAATCCACTATATCTTTTACTGGATAGAAAAATTCTGACCATGTGTAAAGCCATACTATGCTCAATCTGTACAAAAGCTAATTAGCATGATATATATATATATATATATATATATATATATATATATATATATATATATATATATATATATATATATATATATATATATAATATCTTTGTGAATACAACTTATCACTAGAGCTTTGTGTTTGCAATGGCAATCTCAGTCACCCATGACCAGTTTTGTAATTTTTATTTTGAATAGGGACTCTTTTTCCTAAAGTGATTTTAATGTCAGTGTTTATATTGATGAGAAATGTTGGTTCTTGATGCGTGAATTTTAATTGTCAATGGAAATTTGCGTTTTCAATTATTATGCTATTTTAATCTTTGCTTGTATACATAGAGTTGTGTTTTATAAAAAATTGAATAAACAAATATGTAGAAATAGAAGTCAGTATTTTTTTTAGTTGTGTTCTATAAAAAAAATGATTAAAAAAATATGTAGAAATAGAACTCAATGTTTATTTTAAGTGATTTTAATCAAAATATTAGTTATTAGAATTTGGAGATAAAATCTTGTCTTATTCCTGTTTTCAAAAAATGCTTGCAATATTAAAGTTATACATTTGGAAGTAGCATTTTTGAACAGCATATTTTTAGTTATACATCTGGAAGTAGCATTTTCGAACAACACATTTAAAAATATGATTAATTTGACAGTATTGTTTTCTTTTCTTTTATACATACAAACCAACATCCTCTTCTCAACCATTTAATAACTATGGCTTCTTTAGCGTGGAAATATTTCAAAAGAACGTATTTACAATATTGAAGTTATGCAACTTCCAGTAGTGTTTTTGAAAAACAGATGTAACAATATGAATGCTTTTAGAGTAGAGATTCCTTTTAGTTCAATATACAACACAATAGCAAAAAAAAATTATTTATTTTTTTATCAACCCATCACGTTTCCTGCCGCCAAGTATATTCAACCAACTTTTCTCGGTGCATTTTTTCCCTTGTCTACCATACATTTATGAACTCCTCAACATCCTTCTCTTCGCCCTTTCAACATGCACGTGTCTTGTGATTTAAAAAATAAATAAATAAATAAAATAATAAAAATAAATAAATAAATAATAAAAATAAAAAATAAAAAATGTGCACATTTACTAAAAACAAAAACAACCCTTCCCATCACTTCTCTGCTTTCACCTCCACATTTTCTTTGTTGCTTCGCCCATTTTTAGCAACATATCAAATTGGACTACACCACTGTGCTACCACTTCTTCCTCCTCTTGTTAGTTTGCCTCAATTCCGAAATAGCACATCTCCCCTCCATTTTTACTATAGACACCATTCACTTCTCGAAATTAAACCCGTTCAACCTTCAAGATTATCAATTCTGGTTTATTTCCTTCATCTCTCTTAAATTTCCAACTTATAAATTTTCCTTCCTTTATGTACACATCTTCTTCTTCAGTTTCTTTACCTTCATATGTCTATTCGCTTGCAGCACCTTGTTTTAACAAGCCGCCCACATCGCCATGGAGACATCCTTAACTCGAAATGCTCTTTTGTCGCTCCTCTCTGGTGCTATCAACTTGCAACCAACCCTCCAGGTCGTTGCACTTGAATAGATAAGTTCTGCTCGGGCTACAACGCCTCGCTACCGCGTATCACTGCTCGATGGTGCTCACAAGCACACCGTTCTACTCCCTTCTTCACATACAGGGCTTGCACAAAACAAGGACTTGCAAATAGGCTCGATAATTCTCCTCACAAGAAGCTCGTGCACGTACGCGCATCATTCCATGTACACTGCGTACAGGCCACCTCCCCCCTTCCCCCCCTTTAATGATTCTCCTCTCGTGTCCCTTTGTTATTTCTATTCTCATTCCTAACATTCTACTTCCCCTCTTCGCTAATAAATTGTTGATTCTTGCAGGTTGCTTTGTCTCCTTGCCTCCAAATACTCCAACGTGTTGCACCATTGGTTGGTGACCCATCCCCTATTATTCTCTCCGATAAACAGATGATCCAAGTCACCTCGTCCTCCTCTTCTTCCTCTCCCTTTTCATTGCCACCCTCCCTTGACATTCACTCGTTGTCCTCCCAAGACTGCACCCTAACATCTACAACTGCTCTCCCTTTTAAAGCACTCTCCCCTACCCGAAAATCTTGGTCCATCCAGGGCAGAGTCCTTTCAAAGACACCCCTTCGTGAATATAGCAATGCACGTGGCATTGGAAAATCGCTAGGGTTTGACCTTGTCGACTGCGACGACGATCAAATCCACATCTCTGCCTTCAATGAGTTGGTAGAATCCCTACATGCTCTCATTGAAATTGGCCACATTTACAATGTTGCAAATGGCATCATAAAGGTCCCCAACCCTTCATATAACCATCTCAAATAGCCATTCGAAATCCTCCTCTTCTCTTCATCAACAGTGTCACAAATGTTCGTTGATGACCTTACAATACCTTCCCATACCTATCAATTCATGCCTATAATTTCCCTCAAACTTTCACCTCCTAACTCAATCGTTGATGCCATAGGTATTGTCGCCTCCCTCTCTCCTGCCTCTATTATTCGCAAACGTGATGGCTCCAAGACTCCCAAAAAAACTATATCTCTTCGCGATATGTCCGGGAGCAGCATCGATGTCACCTTGTGGGGCGAACACTGCCATGCTGAAGGTCGCGCACTCTCCAAACTTCACATGGCTTGTGAAATTTCCATACTTGCAATTAAGGGGGGAAGGATCGTCGAGTTCAATGACCAAACTATCAGCACAATCCCTACCACTTCTTTACTTATAAATCTAGATATCGCTGAAACACGAAAACTGAAACAATGGTTTGACGGAGAAGGAAATAAAGCGTCCTCGCCCTCGCTCAGCCGAAAATACACAAGCACAAGCAAGAGGCCGCTAAGTTCGAAAACAATTGCCGACATTCTCCCAATGCAGCCTGACGAAAATATCCCATGGATTTCACTCAGTGCTACTGCTACCTCAATTAACATGGATGATTTCTACTTCCTCGCATGTCCCCTTACCATTGATGGGATGCAATGCATGAGAAAGGCTTTACGACAAGATGACAACACCTACCGTTGCTCGAAATGTGAAGGCTGGTTCAACGAGTGCGACTACCGCTACATCCTTCGACTCCAGTTGCACGACCACACTGGCCACCTCGAAAATGTGGTCACTTTTGACGAAGCTGCAAATGCCCTTCTTGGCATCTCTGCAAAGGACCTTTGCCTCCTCTCAACCGATCCTACAAGCGTCTTGGACATATATAGCAAAATCAAAGGATGACAATTCCTCTTCACACTATCTTTGAAGAGGGACAACTTCAACGGTGTTGAACGACTATGCGCAACTCTTATGCACACAGAAGAACTCGCTTACGCTGATGCATCGACTCTCCTCCTAGAAGTCTTGCAATCTACTCATGTCCCCCCCCTAACCCAGTCTACCGCCGGCTTTAGCCATGCATTTCCGAATCTCACTCGTTTCTCCCCCTCCTCTCATTCCATACATAAGTTTCCCCTAACACCTTTCTGCTAAAATGCCCACCCTCCTCCACACATTCTCCATTGCTTCCCATTGTTCCCCTTGCAGTCTTCTTAAACCTTGATTGCCATTCATCGTCCATTTTGCATACATCTTTTGTAATCGTTACTATATATTTTCATCCCCTTTTACTTTCTAGTAGTTCTCCTAGTTGCTTGAGAACCCACTCCTTTCTTCATTACATTTTGTCAACATGTCATTTCAGTTTCTTCATTACGTTTTGTACATATGTCATTTCACTATGTTGTAATGGATCTTCTTAATATATGAACATTTAGTCACATGGTTTTTCCTTTCCTCCTTCATTGTTTGCTCTTCTTTGCAACACACACATTTTCTAAATGTACATATCAATATGGTATGCTTACTATGAAAAATAATACAGAAATTTATTCTTTCGTTTTTGTAAAATACAAAATATGGCTTCACTTTACTCTAGCCAATACATGCAACATGTAGTTGATTTCAAAACAAATGTTTTTCCATTTCAAATATCCAACACGCATTTCTACGCAACACGTAGTCAATACATTTCTGCTTTAATAATCACTCGCATTATACTTCATGCATTTGACATACCTTTCCTTATTTGCAACAGTTATACCAACCACACCAGAAAACAGTGTGGGAAGGGAACAATGACAACGCCACTACGCACTTAACAAAGAAAGAATTAATGCACGTTGCCACCTCCTCTTTGCGAATCATCGAGAAAACCTTCAGTCTCAAACCAACGCAACCCAAACTCCCATTCCTTCACAAAATAGCCTCCTTCCCCTACATCCCACCCAAAATTTCCAAGTTCCCCTTCCATCTCCACTTCCTGACCGACCCTTTCCAAACCCTTCAACTCCTTCGATCTTGCCTACCCTGTACATATGCCACCCCATGTTCCTCCCTTTCCACCTCCCCAACAATTTCTCCCCATCCTTCT
Organism: Pinus albicaulis; assembly: GCA_034641835.2. Taxonomy (NCBI): domain Eukaryota; kingdom Viridiplantae; phylum Streptophyta; class Pinopsida; order Pinales; family Pinaceae; genus Pinus; species Pinus albicaulis. The sequence continues at coordinate 1,253,286,804 of CM076578.1, read as the reverse complement.
CCAACATGCACATCATCACTTTCGTGCAAGGATCGATGCACTTTGTCCCATCCAATTTTTCTCAAATTGTCATGAATCTTACCCATCCATGAAAACAAAAACAAGTAATGGAATCATTTCTTATACCCGTTGTGCTGGTGAACGAAAAACCCATCGTTTCTCCTCCACAAACAACATGGACCTAGGTATCCAACTGCATGTCCTCTCCTGCCTGACTCAAGTTGAATAGATGCTCATTGCTCGTGTCAATCTCGTTCTTCAAGTCACCCATGCACGTGGTGGCCAATTGAAATATTCCTGCCATACTATTAGCTTTCCTCAAGGTATCACTAATATTGTCACCTCTCTTCCTCACATGCTATCAGAACTAGACATCCTTGTTGTAAACAAAACTAGTTATGACGAAAAAAATATCAATTTTTTGTTAGTAAATCACGTGTTTATGCAGCTTTGCAATTCAAACTACAAAACGACCCATACTACAAAGATGTCCATATTAATTAACTTTCCCTCTCTGCTTTGCCTGTTTCACCTACCAACATTTCCAACATGCCACACCATATCAACACAACTTCCATCCCACTCCATGATGCAGGAGCATCGGGACTTAGACAGCAATGTGAAAATTTGTTCACATGTTGTGGCTAGATAGGTTGAAATTCATTGACTGATTGGTCAAAACCGGTTTTACTGAGAGGGTTAGATCTCTCAACGATTTGTTATAATTCATTTATGTAATAAGTTAGATAATATCTTTATTTAGATTTAGAGATAGAGTTGTTTGCATAGGTGTGAGGGAGAGCTAAGAAATAGAGAATTTGTTGTTTATTGTTAGAGAGATATTTGAGTGAATAAAAGATAGGAAGAACATAATGAGAAAGGGGATTGGAGAGGCAGGTGTAGATCGATTGCTTAGAGAGTGTTTTTGGAATTGTATGTATTGAGAGACAGAGGTCTTTTCCTGTGTAATTTGGTCTAAGGTAGAGACTCTGTATTGTTTATTTAAATTGAAACAGATTGTGTGTGTATCGTTCCTTAATCGACCCGTGTTGGCCTCGAACTCTGTGTTTTCCTCTAAAACCATATCATATTGATGCCAATCTGTATATTTCATTTTTTTAAGGGAATGGTTGCATTAAAGGGCCAATTGGTGGGCGTATTGCATCATTCTGGTTACACAGGCAAAAACACCCAAATATAATAAGTATTGGGTTAAAACCACGATTGAAATAGAGGCCAAACTTCAAGCAATTATAGAGTGGTATTTTATTGTTATCGAGTCTGCAGAACCCAATCGCATCGAACTCTTTTGTGTTTTTCCATATCGCATCGCTGAAAGCTAGTTCAAAGGGAACATCGCCGATCCATATCGCATCGCCGAAAGACTTGCATCGCGATCCATATCAGATCGCCGATCCATATCGCATCGCGGCATTGAAGGATAAGGAGCCTGGCGAAGGGGATATAACGATTGCGATTGTGCGATTAAATCGCAACCGTTGGATCACGAAAGCGGTCTCGCTACAGTGAAAAGCGTTTCGGGCGCGTGGAGCCTTTGTCATGTAACTGGAGTTTTTATTGGGGTTTTTTTGAATTCTACTTCCGCTTTGCGTCATTTTTGGTATCGGAGCTTGTTACGCTGTTTTTGAGCATTGTAGATAGAATGCCGCCTAGAAGAGGAGTTGGGATAGGTCGAGGGAGACCTATAGCAAACGCAACTTTGCTAGATGAGATCCGGCATTTGCGCATAAGAATGGCTACCATGGAAACCATGCAACGAAGAGCAACAGAGGGTGGAGTTGCTAGTGCCGATGAGGAAGAGTCCATAGACGAAGAAGTGGAGGAAGAAAATGAAGCAGCAAAAGTCATGAAGATGCTAGTCAAAGCCAACAGTCGACCAAGGATAGAAGTGCCTTTATATGATGGAAGTCTTAATGTGGAGACGCTAACGGACTGGGTAAGTTCATTGGATAAGTACTTCGACTATGAAGAAGTCGATGATAAGAAGAAAGTGAAGTTTGCAGCCACGAGATTGAAAGGCCACGCAGCCTTATGGTGGGACGAATTGCAGCTATCCAGGGAGTGGAAAGGGAAGTCCAAAATTAAGCAATGGGACAGAATGGTAAGTAAGCTTAAAGGTAAATTTTTTCCGAAGGATTACCAATTAAATTTGTTTAGACAAATGTAGAACTTAAAATAAAAAGGGATGACAGTTAAGGAATATACTGAAGAATTTTATAAGCTGAGTATTAGATCTGGCCATGTTGAAGATGATCTAGAAAAGGTAGCTAGATATATAAATGGATTAAGGTATGAGATACAAGATGAGATTAACTTGTTAAGTCTAAAAACTATTGAGGATGCCTATCAAGCGAGTTTGAAGGCAGAGGATAAGATCTTGAGGAAGCAGAGTCAAAGAAACAGAGGAAAAAGCTTAGCCAAAGGTAGAGGAACTACCAGATCTAGAGGAGCACAGCATCATCATGGAGTAGGGAGCTCAAGTAGCAGCACACCACAAAGAGGAGAATCTAGCAGAGGAAGATTCATGCCCAGAGGAAGAGGGAAAGGAAGAGATGTTCGGTGTTATACATGTGGAGAGTGGGGACATATATCATGGGATTGTCCTCATAATAAATCAGCGAGTCAGAGGAATGCAAATGTGGTTGAGGCTAAGCCAGAATCAACACAACATATGGAGAAAGAAGAACCCCCTGAAGAAGGTGAATCACTGTTGTTGAGGAGAACTTTGCTTAGAGCAGAGAGTGAGGCTAGAGAACCTGTACAGAGGAAGAACTTGTTCAAAACCACCTGTAAATCAAAAGGTAAGTGCTGTAAGGTAATAATAGACAGTGGAAGAATTGACAATCTTGTGTCCACAGAGATGGTGGATAAGCTTGGGTTAACAAAGACAGTACATCCTGCACCCTACAAAGTGTCTTGGTTGCAGAAGGGCCATCAAATCATTGTGACAGAACAATGCAATGTTGAAATACAAATAGGTACGTATAAAGATGTGATTTCGTGCAACGTTATGCCTATGGATGTATGTCATATATTATTGGGGAGACCATGGCAGTTTGATCGGAAAGTGGTGTACAAATTTGCTGAATAAATCACTTATTCAATGGAGATTAACCTGATCACACATCAATTTCGAATTGCATGCATAACACATAATCTCTTCTACAATTAATTGTCACATGCGGAAAGAATAGAAGCGATAGCACATCAAATCATCACACACATTAACACAGTATGTATGGGGAAAGCTTATAGCTAAAAACCCCGCAGCTATAGTATATTATAAATGGAGAGAACATGCAGCAAATACATAGTACAAACTCCTCACAAGTACTCAATACTATCTCCCAAAGCTACACAAAAACTAGCTTGGTTTTGAACAAGTCACAGGTTCAAAACACACCCACTAATTTCCCTGCCTCTATTGCGCAATCAAGGCTGGTCTAAATAGAGATCCAAGTTCAAATCTCACTGGCTCCAACTGCGCAATTTTCATTGGTAATTTCCTCCAAGTGTGGTGCAAATCTCATGCACAACTAATGTCGCAACTGATAGCTAACTCAACCCTTTCATCTACCTCTTTCACTTGTCGCCACTAAACTGTCCATGCACTGAGTTAAACTGATGTGTTCTTTAGTTGAATAATGAGTTTATAATTAGTGAATTAATTAATATTTAATTCACACCACTCATCTCTATGTAATAGCCGCTAACTAAATACAACTAGTTCAACTAGTTAATCCTAACACCACCTCCATTAACCCGTCGTATTAACTCCACCGAACTCCGCCACCAGCTCTAATCGAAGTCAACCATGCATTAGCTCACCCAACTCATAGAAAGCGTAATTCTTCTCAAATGCATTCCACCTCCGAGGGTCAAACCGAAGTGCTCCAAGAGAGTAAATCAAGTTTAGAGTCCAAATATTATTATGGTAACAATATTCGACTCTATTTTTAGGATAAAAAAGGGCCTAAAAATAGACTTCACCTATTCACCCATAGGTCCAAAAATAGATGTCCACAGTATTTACCAACATGACCAATACCCTCCAAGAATAACATACCGCAATCCCCGGACCATGATATGCTCCCATGTCTAAAAATAGACATAGTCTAAAACAGATTTTTCGACAAAAATCACATGTGTGGGCCCCACCTAGTTTTGGTGATCACTTTCTAACTAGGATCAGGAAAGATGTTTCAGGATGCCTCCTTCAATGTTTCTTGTTGCAATCTTCAACACTTCCTCTCAACAAGAAAGGACTGTCTTTGCATGCGACATGCAACTCCATGCATTCGCCCTGCAACCTTCACAAGCGCCATGCAACTCCATGCATCTGCTCTGCAACTCCTCTGAAACTGAATAGGCTCCAAACAACTCAATCAGTCTGATGCATCTATCATCAAAGTCTTCGACCTCTGCTTAGCTACTGCACATGTCATCAGGAACCACTGCGCTGTTGAACTCTTGCACCCATGCACTCTTGCACTTGCTGTCAACTCTGATCCGCGCTCCAGTATCCGACACTTTCACTTTGATCTGCCTGCATCACTCCAACTGATCTTGCTACTGCTGCGCTGTGGGCACCTCGTAGCCAGGTTCAATCCATGAGATCCACACCATCTCATGAATCTGCCCAGAAATCTCCTCATGGGATCAATCATGCATGTCGCCCCACCTCATACCTGGTGGTATAGCTGCATGCACTCCCTCTGCCCGTCTGGCACGAAATTTCTCTGCATGAGTGGTCTCTTCCACTCCATGATCCTCTTGTGGCTGCTCCACATCCCGAGGTTCATTATCACCTGCATGCAAAACTTGCTCCCTCTCAAGCTTCAATTGCATGTCTTTCTCGCCTGCATGCAACACTTGCTCCCTCTCAAGCTTCAGTTGCATGTCTTCCTTCCGCTTCCCAACAGTAGGAAGCTCCGTAGACATCCCATCTACTTCAAGTCTATAGAGATTCTTTGCTCGAATCCCAACCTTCTTGACTTGTCCCGTTGCCTTGTGCCAAAGGAAAACTTTTCCTTCTCTAAAGACAACTTCATACCCTTTATCCTCTAACATTGTGACTGAGATCAGATTCTTTGTTAGACCTGGTACATGCAATACATCTTGTAAAAAAATGAGTTTACCTGACTCCCTCTGAAAGGTTATGGTACCAATGCCGGTCGTATTGTATCGTCCACCGTCGCCCAACTCAACATGCATCTGGAGACCTTTCTCCACCAAGTCACTGAAAAGATTTGCATCTCCCGTCATGTGAAAGGAAGCGCCACTATCAATATACCACCCCGATCCCAATGCACTAGACAAAATGCATGCGATCAATGAGAAGTCCAGCTCAAATTGCGAGGCAAGAGCCTCACCAGCTGCAGCTCCAGCAGCCTGCTTGTTCTTCTTCTTCTGTGGACAATTCGTGGCGTAATGTCCATGATCGTGACAGTGAAAACACTTCACTTTGGACATGTCACGCTCTTTACCATCTGCACCGGATTGAGAAGCCTTCTCCTTGCCCTTCCCCTTCCTTGCTTTGGTAGCCAAAGCGCAATATTCTTCATTAGATACCTTTGATGAAGATCCGTCCCTGGTAATCCTCCTGATCTCCTCTTGCATGAGATCCGACCACAGTCGCTCCCATCTTGGAAACTTCTCCCGACCATTGAAACTATCTTGATATGAATGCCAAGCCTTCGGAAGACCAAGGAGAGCCAGGTCCACCATGTCCTCATCTTCGACAGTCACCCCCACACTTCCCAGCTCATCTCTGCATTGAGTGAACTTCGTGAGGTATTCGGCGATACTGTCGCCTTTCTCCATCTTGATGTTCCTTAGTCTATCTTTGAGCGCCAGCTTCCTTTGGTCACTCTTGATTTGGTATAGATCCGTCAAATATTTCCACATCAAATATGGAGAAGCCTTTCCATGCAGGCTGGATACAATATGATCCTTTACGCCCTCCAACAGGATCCTTCGACACTTCGCTTGTTTCTTTCGCCAGGCTTCCACAACAGCAGCATCATTAGAAGTAGGCTTTGGAATCTCTTTCTCCACGAATTCCAACAGCCCATTATCATCTAATACAGCCTCCATGTAGTCCTTCCATGCAACATAATTCGAACTGCCTTCCAAGGCATATTCTAGTCGCAAACCGTTGAAAGACATTTTCGCCGCGGCACCAAGAACACAAATCTGCAAATTCGAATTTCACCACCAGCTGATAACTCAATCACTTCCGATCTACACTTGAGAACAAATTATTTCCAAATCAGAGATTGATTGCAAGGGGCTTTTACCAGACCTTTCACTTTCCGAAGAAAGATGAATCTAGAGGCTACCTGGCCCGTATGCAGACTCTGTCCGAGGAAATAAGTTTGCAATCACCGTAATAGATCTCGACAATTAATATCGCTCCGATACCATGTAGAAATTTGCTAAATAAATCACTTATTCAATGGAGATTAACTTGATCACACATCAATTTCGAATTGCATGCATAACACATAATCTCTTCTACAATTAATTGTCACATGCGAAAAGAATAGAAGCGATAGCACATCAAATCATCACACACATTTAACACAGTATATATGGGGAAAGCTTATAGCTGAAAACCCCCAGCTATAGTATATTATAAATGGAGAGAACATGCAGCAATTACATAGTACAAACTCCTCACAAGTACTTAGTACTATCTCCCAAAGCTACACAAAAACTAGCTTGGTTTTGAACAAGTCACAGGTTCAAAACACACCCACTATCGCCTATCGCGCAATCAAGGCCGGGTCTAAATAGAGATCCAAGTTCGAATCTCAACGTTCCAACTGCGCAATTGCTGGTACTCTCCATGTGGTGCAAATCTCATGCACAATCAATGGTCACAACTGATGTTTGTACTTACCTTCATCTACCTCTTTCACTTGTCTCCACTGAACTGTCCATGCACTGAGTTAACTGATGTGTTCTTTAGTTGAATAATAAGTTAATAATCAATGAATTAAATAATATTTAATTCACCCAACTCATCTCTAGTGTAATCTTTAGTTAAACTGATCACAACTAGTTCAACTAGTTAACTGGAACACAATCTCCATTAACTGTCGCATCAACTCCACCAAACTCCGCCACTTGAGTTCTAACTGAAGTCAACCATGCATTAGCTCACCTAACCCATAGGAAAAGTGTATTTCCTTCTGGCAGCTGCATGACCCACATCCGGGGGTCAAACTGAAGTGCTCCAAGAGAGTAAACTGAAGTTTAGAGTCCAAATATTATTAAGGGTAAATAATATTTGACTTCCCTATTTTTAGGACAGGCAGTCTAAAAATAGACTTCGACCTCTTCGACCTATAGGTCCAAAAAATAGATGTCCATATATTTTTACCAACATGACCAATGCTCCAAGAATAACATACTGCAATCCCTGGACCATGCTCCGTATGTCTAAAAATAGACATAGTCTAAAAATAGATTTTTCGACAAAAATCACATGTGTGGTCCCCACCTAGTTTAGGTGATCACTTTCCAACTAGGATCAAGAAATATGTTTCAGGAGGCCTCCTTCACTGTTTCTTGTTGCCATTTTCAACAAGTGGTTCATGATGGAAGGAGAAACACCTATACCATAGAGAAGGATGGAAACAAGCACACGTTGTTGCCATTGAAGAATGATGCGGATAAAGGATTGCCTGAAAACAGTATCATGTTGATAAGTGGTAAATAATTACTATAGGAGGTTGACAAAAGCAAGGAATTGAAATTTTCTATTGTAGGGAGGCCCAAGGTAATCTTGACTTCCACAAATTTAAATGATTTTCCTGAAGAAATTAAAGTTGTGTTAGATAATTTTATGGATATCATTGTGGATGAATTGCCAAGTGTATTACCACCGGTTAGAAGTGTTAGTCACCATATTGACTTAATACCAGGGGCAAGTCTACCCAATAAATCTGCGTATAGACTAACTCCCCAAGAAAACTAAAGTGAGAAGTTTTTCTGCCAAGGCTATCCACATCAAATATGGGAGAAGTTTCCTCCATGCAAAGTCGGATACAATATGATCCTCGGGCTACCCAACAGATCCTTCGACACTTTGCTTGTTTCTTTCGCCATGCTTCGACTTCGCAGATCACAGAAGTGCACTTTGGAATCTCTTTCCACGAATTCCAACAAACCCTCATTATCATCTAACACAACCCATGTGTTCCTTCCATAATACACCCGAACTTCCTTCCAAGGCATATTCGAGTCGCAAACCGATGAAAGACATTTTCGCCGCGGCACCAAGAACACAAATCTGCAAATTCAAATTTCACCACCAGCTGATAACTCAATCGATTCCGATCTACACTTGAGAAAAAATTATTTCCAAATCAGAGATTGACTACATGGGCTTTTACCAGACCTTTCACTTTCCAAAGAAAGATGAATCCGGAGGCTATCTGGCCCGTATGCAGGCTCTGTCCGAGGAAATAAGTTTGCAATCACCGTAATAGATCTCGACAATTAATATCGCTCCGATACCATGTAGAAATTTTCTGAATAAATCACTTATTCAATGGATATTAACCTGATCACACATCAATTTCGAATTGCATGCATAACACATAATCTCTTCTACAATTAATTGTCACATGTGGAAAGAATAGAAGCGACAGAACATCAATTCATCACACACATTAACACAGTATGTATGGGGAAAGATTATAGCTGAAAACCCCTCAGCTATTCTGTATATTAGATGGAGAGAACATGCAGCAATTACATAGTACAAACTCCTCACAAGTACTCAGTACTATCTCCCAAAGCTACACAAAAACTAGCTTGGTTTTGAACAAGTCACAGGTTCAAAACACACCCACTAATTTCCCTGCCTCTATTGCGCAATCAAGGTTGGTCTAAATAGAGATCCAAGTTCGAATCTCACTGGCTCCAACTGCGCAATTTTCATTGGTAATTTCCTCCAAGTGTGGTGCAAATCTCATGCACAACTAATGTCGCAACTGATAGCTAACTCAACCCTTTCATCTACCTCTTTCACTTGTCGCCACTGAACTGTCCATGCACTGAGTTAAACTGATGTGTTCTTTATTTGAATAATGAGTTAATAATTTTTGAATTAAATAATATTTAATTCACCCAACTCATCTCTAGTGTATTAGCCAGTTAAACTAAATACAACTAGTTCAACTAGTTAACCAGAACACCACCTCCATTAACTGTCGCATTAACTCCACCGAACTCCGCCACTTGAGCTCTAACTGAAGTCAACCATGCATTAGCTCAACTAACCCATAGGAAAAGCGTAAATCCTTCTGGCAGCTGCATGCCCCACCTCCGAGGGTCAAACTGAAGTGCTCCAAGAGAGTAAACTGAAGTTTAGAGTCCAAATATTATTAAGGGTAAATAATATTTGACTTCCCTATTTTTAGGATAGGCAGTCTAAAAATAGACTTCGACCTATTCGACCTATAGGTCCAAAAAATAGATGTCCATCTATTTTTACCAACATGACCAATACTCCAAGAATAACATACTGCAATCCCTGGACCATGCTCCGTATGTCTAAAAATAGACATAGTCTAAAAATAGATTTTTCGACAAAAATCACATGTGTGGTCCCCACCTAGTTTAGGTGATCACTTTCCAACTAGGATCAGGAAAGATGTTTCAGGAGGCTCCTTCACTGTTTCTTGTTGCCAATTTCAACACTCCCTCTCAACAAGAAAGGACTGTCTTTGCATGCAACACGCAACTCCATGCATTCGCCCTGCAATCTTCACAAGCACCATGCAACTCCATGCATCTGCTCTGCAACTCCTCTGAAACTGAATAGGCTCCAAACAACTCAACCGCCGATGCATCTAGTATCTATCATCAAAGTTCCCCGACTCCGCTTACCATCGCACATGTCAGGAACCACTCGCGCCGTTGAACCTCGCACCCATGCACTCTGCATCTCATGTCGTCAACTCGATCCTCACGCTTCCGTAATCCGACACTGTCACTTTGATCTGCCTGCATCACTCCAACTGATCTTGCTACTGCCGTGCTGTGGGCACCTCGTAGCCAGGTTCAATCCATGAGATCCACACCATCTCATGAATCTGCCCATAAATCTCCTCATGGGATCAATCATGCATGTCGCCCCACCTCATACCTGGTGGTATAGCTGCATGCACTCCCTCTGCCCGTCTGGCACGAAATTTCTCTGCATGAGTGGTCTCTTCCACCATGATCCTCTTGTGGCTACTCCACATCCCGAGGTTCACTATCGCCTGCATGCAAAACCTGCTCCCTCTCAAGCTTCAATTGCATGTCTTTCTCGCCTGCATGCAACACTTGCTCCCTCTCAAGCTTCAGTTGCATGTCTTCCTCCCGCTTCCCAACAGTAGGAAGCTCCGTAGACATCCCATCTACTTCAAGTCTGTAGAGATTCTTTGCCCGAATCCCAACCTTCTTGACTTGTCCCGTTGCCTTGTGCCGAAGGAAAACTTTCCCTTCTCTAAAGACAAATTCATACCCTTTATCCTCTAACATTGCAACTGAGATCAAATTCTTTGTTAAACCTGGTACATGCAATACATCTTGTAAAAGAATGAGTTTACCTGACTCCCTTTGAAAGGTTATGGTACCAATGCCGGTCGCATTGTATCGTCCACCGTCACCCAACTCAACATGCATCTGGAGACCTTTCTCCACCAAGTCACTGAAAAGATTTGCATCTCCCGTCATGTGAAAGGAAGCGCCACTATCAATATACCACCCCGATCCCAATGCACTAGACAACATGCATGCGATAAATGAGAAGTCCAGCTCAAATTGCGAGGCTAGAGCCTCACCAGCTGCAACTCCAGCAGCCTGCTTGTTCTTCTTCTTCTTTGGGCAATTCGTGGCGTAATGTCCATGATCGTGACAGTGAAAACACTTCACTTTGGACATGTCACGCTCTTTACCATCCACACCGGATTGAGAAGCCTTCTCCTTTCCCTTCCCCTTCCTTGCTTTGGCAGCCAAAGCGCAGTCTTCTTCATCAGATACCTTTGATGAAGATCCATCCCTGGTAGTCCTCCTGATCTCCTCTTGCATGAGATCCGACCATAGTCGCTCCCATCCCGACAACTTCTCCCGACCATTGACACTATCCTGATAGGAATGCCAAGCCTTCGGAAGACCAAGGAGAGCCAGGTCAACCAAGTCCTCATCATCGACAGTCACCCCCACACTTCCCAGCTCATCTCTGCACTGAGTGAACTTCGTGAGGTATTTTATGCATGTCGCGCTTTCTCCATCTCGATGTTCCCCGAGTCTATCTTCGTGCGCCGCCGGGCTTTGGTCACTCTGCTTTGGTATAGAACCGCCAAAGCTTTCCACATTAAATATGAGAAGCCTTTCCATGCAGTCGATACAATATGATCCTTGACGCTCTCAACAATGTAATATCCCAAAGGGAAATAACCAGGCACACATGTAAATATGCCGCGCATGTATAGATGAAACAAGTCACGAATCCGTAACAATACGAAACAAGTACACATAGAATGCCAGAACGCTAAGCCATTTTATTAATCTGAGAATACATATATAGGGGTACAAGATAATCAGAATGAGTGCACCTATCCTTGCCCTAGGCAAGTGGAGACCCTCTCAGAACAAATAATGGCTGCAGATAGGGACAGCGTCCTAGCTGGCTGAAGATCTGCTATGAAGAACTGCTGCTGGAATGCACTGGAACTATGAGCTGAAAACTAGAAGATGGCTGATCTCAATCCTCCAAACAAACCCCAGAGAATGTGAAACTGATGCTCCACCACCAATCAAACCCCCACCAATGAAAACGCTATCTCTGCTAGTGACAGCGCAGAAGACAGATGAACGCTGGCAAGAAGGGATGAATCCAACCACAAGACCTCCAGATGAGATGATCTACTCCTCAGGGCTGGAAACACTGAAAAACGCTGCCAAAACCCCTCACAAATCCCTCACAACACCCCCGCTCACACCCGCCGTCCTCCCGACCGGATCTCTCGCGTCTCTCCGCCAGACCGGATTTGAGTCCTCCTCTCCCGTATCCGTATCCTATCTCTCCGTATCTCTGCTGCCCTTCCAAGGCCAGATCTCGCTGGATCTACGTCTCATCTCTCCCCCGATCTCGCGTCCTCCTGTGCCAGATTCTACCGTTATCTTCTCCGCATCGCGTCTCATCTCTCTTGATCTGCGTCTCCCTCTCCAAGGCTAGATCCGCTTCGCTGTCTCTCCCCATCTCTGCGTCCTCCAAGGCTAGATCTGCTGCTATCTCTCCAGATCTGCGTCCTCCAAGGTTAGATCTGCTGCTATCTCTCCAGATCTGCGCAGTCTCAAGGAGGGGTATCTCCTCTGCCAAATCTCCACCAGAAACTACTGCAATTTACCACTGAAACTGAAGGATGTTGCTCAGAAAATAACCTTACTAGGGTAGGCACTCGAAGTCCCCCGAAGCTAAGGGTGATGCTAAGAAGATAACCTTACCAGGGCAGGCACTCGAAGTCCCCCAAGGCTAAGGGTGAGATCTCCGACCGGAGACACTCAGTTGCACTAAACAGTGCTGCAGACCGACTAAACAACCGGCGTGCTGAAGCAGACAGAAGTCTAGCTCTCAATATCAATATCAAATCAAGCCTCCCAAATGAAGTGGAAACCCCTCCTTTTATAGTGCTAAACTCCCTCCAAAACCTTAACTGCGTCCTTCACCCTCCTTGGCCTGCGCAGTTACCCTTGGGTCAGCGTGAGGCCTCCCCTCATACACGTGTGGACCCCCAAGGCCACCCTTTAAGTTACAACGTCAATCAACTAGGAAAGCACTTTATTTTATAAAGTGAGATGACCCCTCTTATTTCTCACTTTATTTATTATTTTTAGCTAAAGCGGCAAAATTAAACAAAAATGAAATATTCCAATTAGCAATGCTAATTAAGAATATTACAGTCTCCCCCGGCAAAACGTTGCTTCTCCTCAAGCAACTGAAGTGATGGATGCTGTAAAATCTGCTCGCTCTCCCAAGTGGCATCCTCATCCGGCAAAAATTGCTTGTCCTCAAGCAACGCTTGAACAAGCCTACTCTCTAGCTGATGCTCCCCACCAATACTACAAAATGTGCCTGGGTCCCACTGAAACCTCTCTGCCTCCTGCATCACCCTGATACGAAGGGATATCTGAATGCCAGGATCCCAAACTGGCCTCTCACGGTACCAGCCAACCAATAGTCCTCCCGGATCCCATCGCCACTGTGGCCAATAATCGCACAAGTCCCACGGCTCGGACTGTGCACTGCCTCTGGCTATGACTAATGCTCTAAGAGGTGAAGACCACCAATAAGCATCCATGCTTTCGGGCTCCTGCTGTGATGTACCTGTGACTGCATATGCTGCCTCTCCAACTGCATACCAACTCATCACCTCTCTCCAATCCACGTCCTGACTCAATCCCATGCAGATCCTGCTCTCCTGAAATCGGGATGGAGTGCTGAAGAAATGATGTCTTGTGCTGCCCTGCCAGCTGGAATCTATAATCTCTGTTATGTCCTGCCCGACTGTGCTCCCTCCGAATAATACCGTACCATCTAGAGGGTACCAACTCATGATCTCCTGCCAGTCCATCCTAGAAGAAGAATCTGATGTAGCAACAACAACGGTATATGGAACAGGCCTGGGATGTTGCCGCCAACCTGTAATCAACTCCCACTGCTCTACCCTGTCTGTCAATGGAAGCTGCCTGTAGAAGGAAGCCCCTCTCTCTATAATGGGCAAAAGTGGGCAAGGTATGCTGCAAGCTCCATCGATGTACTCCTGGAGAGTGCTACCCACTAAAAATGCTACAGCTCTGCTGACTGCGAGTACGTCTATCTGTGCCTCATCCCAGTGTCGACCCCAAGATGGATGCTCCAACATATCCAACAGCTCCTGCTGTCTACTAGCCCCCCGCATAACAATCCCATCAACCTCCAACACCTCCAGAGGATATGGATCTGTAACAGCTGTCACCGTACTCAATGTCAATGCAGCTGACTGCTCACCCTGGACACTAGTATACAGCTTCAGTCTACTGTCACCATCCATGCATGACTGCCCTCGCTCCCCAGAAGCGACCTCAACTGATCCTATGGACTCATGTGAAAAGGAGTCCTCACCCTGGCATACAGAAGGAATGCCCTCCTGTTCTACCTCCGCCATCTCATCTACATCGAACATGCCATCCACCCTCTCGAAAAAGTGTCGATACAGTGTCTGGAGCCCAGACACATACTGGGATACTACCTCTGCTGTACCCCGTATCCTCTGCTCATGCATGATCTCGACATGCCCTGAGGGAAAAATGATGCATGTCTCCCTCATGACCTGCTCCCCAAGCGTAGGCTCAGTGATAACTGATGCACCACCTCCGCAAAGGATCATCTCATCCCCCAACCTGTGGCTGTCAACTAGCACACCAACCCAGTGCCACTGCTGAGAAGTCTCTCGCCTAGTGTACTGAGTGTCATCCAAATATCTTGGGTGAACCTCGCATACCCTGCTGCTCACGCCCAAAGTGCCAAAGGACAACGACAAAATCAGCCGTGCCCATGGGTGATGTAGAAGAGTGTCTGATGTGTGAGTCCCCACAGATACCATCAAGTATCGCTCCTCTGTCTCCTCATCGATCCTAGGTGAAATACCCCCAAAGGTAAGCCCAGTGTCCCTGTCTGTGAGTCTCTCTGGATGCAATACTCTAAGACCCTGCTGTGTAGCACCATATGCCCTCGCATACCACTGATCATCCATCCACTCCTCAACATGCCACTGCACACTGAGGCATACCTCGGTATGCTGCTGGATACCATGTGCTACTGCTGTAGCACCCTGTACCGTCTCGTGCCCTGACTGTGTCCAGGCATCAGTCACGCTCCGCATGCTCTCAATGTGATGTAGGATACTCCTACTCCACAATACAGTCCCACACACTATGGTACACCACCATGCTACTCCATGTCCACCGACAATCCACCGCTCAATGCTAGAGGCTCCCACACATCCCTGGATGTGATGACATAGAGCTGTGCCTCTACATGTCCGACTACCATCAACCGGTAACATCATCTCCACCGTCGTATCACTATACCTGCCGATGAAAGGATCATCACTCCAAATCCTCCTCAAGGGGTCCGGAAAGTGAATCTCCCTAAGTGTCAGTAGTGTTACCACCACTGCTCGGCTCTGCTGCGTCCTCCGTGCCCCACACAAAGGTGAAGAATCCCTGGCCCCATACAAGATGCCATCTGGTGGCCTGCCAATGCCACCTCCTCCGACAAGCTCCTGCCAAGGTGTGCTGACCACCCCGTGATCCCGTGTACGAGTGTCACACCAAAACAATCTAGGGAGTCTGCCCATAAACTGGTTGGCCACTGGAGCTGACCCAAACTGCACATGCTCCGCTACTAGGCCAACTGTACTCTCGAAGGCATAGTCAGCCGACCTGCCTGGGAAATGATAGGTGATCCCTCCTGGATCCCAATGCCAATCTGGGGTCCCTGTATGCTCAACACCTAGGAACTCCTGCTGAACTGCACCTGGGTCCACCACTATCTCCATAGCCCGCTCCACCGAGTACCAACTCAAAATCTCTCTCCATCCAACCCCAACATGTGGATGCTGTATGCTGTGCAACTCTGATCGTCTCATACCGCTATCCAACTCAACATATGAGATCTGACTAGGTGGCTCTGCCTCTCTCTCTCTCCAACTGGAAGAGACACCAACAACACCGCTAATTCCATCCACATGCTCGAAGGATTTAATCCACGCCCATCGTGCCCCTGGCGGTCGTACTCACTGGGTGAACCCAACTGCTCCCCATCGCGACCAATGGTGGTCACGACTTGGCACAAGTCTCTCTCATACTTAGTTCACCCTCCTTCGGGTCCCAACAGATGGTCTCCGTACCGACGCGCCTTCTCTCAAAACTCGAAGGTCCGTCCGGCCGATGACTTCATTGCCTCATGGCTCATCATCCAACACTGTATTTCCCAATGCCTCATCGATAAGGATATATCCCCGACACCTCACCCATCTGTCGTGTGCTGCTACCACCCGAAGACTCAGACATGGCTCCAGTCATCACCTCAGTGGATGGCTCTACCGGGGTAGGCTCTACCTCCTCCACTACGATATCAACCGGCACGGTCAAGGAGGTCTCTAAGGATGGTGAGTCCTGTGTCACACTAGGTGGGCATCCTCAACTCCCATCCCTGTGTCTATCTCCAGCTGGTGGTAACCATCGTGGCTTCTCTGACACCCTAAGGAATCACAGGCTCCAACTTGTCCACCCAAGCTTTTTCTGAGAGCCTGGATGACCCGTCAAATGTCGGTAGATGGAATCTGTCCACTGTGCGCTGTAAGCCCCTATCATGTGAGTGCTTGTTCCCTCTGTGAAAGTTGTGAGGTCTACTATCACGCCGGAGCTGAACATAATCTCTACTAGCTGTGCGGTGGTAGTCTCCACCATGATGATGCCGGTGCCCCCGGTGACGATCATGGAGGCTAATGCCATACTGGATCTGGATATATTTTCTGAACGAGAGAGCCTCCATGAACGCTGGTCCGAAAGCCTGGTACTCTGCAAGAATGTCAGCCATCCGAGCCGGATCTACCTCTCGTTGTACTGCTGTCCCTGTGTCCTCTGGCAAGAATGCGGGCATGGTAGGACGTGTGGGTGTATGTGATGCCATATGCTGAGTGGCATCATGCTCCGGCAAATGGTGGGATGTGCCTGATCCCTCACCAATCCGAAATCCCCTTAGGGTTTCCCGCTGCCTAACCTCCAGCGCAGTGAGTCTCTGTGACACTTCCTGTATGTATTGGAATGCCTCTCTATACCAATCACCACCTGCCATTGGCATTTTCTGCTAGGTGCCTACAGGCTCCTCAGAAACTGCACGGCTGCTGCAAAACCATACTGCTGCTTAACTTCGACCTCCGATTCACCCACTGAAAACTACTCAGAAAATTCCAAGAATTTGGGAAGGTGATCCTTGTCCAAAACCCAGAAAAACCCAGAAAACGTTTCTTCTAATTCCAAACTTCAAAATTTGACCCTTTATATTTTGGCCCTTTTTCCAATTGCGTTTTTGGTACTGCAACTGCTATTGCTCTCCAAAATTCCACAACCTTTCCCAATGTCATGTACCACAAATGAGCTGTGAATTATGCTCAACATACGATCGTAATATCCCCAAAGGGAAATAACCACACATGGTAATCCATGCCAGATAAAGACATATGAAACAAGTTGCCGAACCGGTAATTACGAAACAAGCACATGCATAATTGCCAACGCTGTCGCTTTATTAATCTCTAACACATATATGGGGGCACAAGATAACTTGAATGAGTGCACCTATCCTTGCCCTGTAGCGGAGACCCTCTCGTAACAAATAACAATGGCCGCATAGGGACGTCTCCCAACAAGATCTCATAAGAAATCGCCGCCTGGAATGCACTCGGAACCATGAGTCGAGACTAGAAGATGGCTGATCTCAATCCTCCAAACAAACCCCAGAAAATGTGAAACTGATGCTCCACCACCAATCAAACCCTCACCAATGAAAACGCTGTCTCTGCTAGTGACAGCGCAGAAGACAGATGAACGCTGGCAAGAAGGGATGAATCCAACCACAAGACCTCCAGATGAGATGATCTACTCCTCAGGGCTGGAAACACTGAAAAACGCTGCCAAAACCCCTCACAAATACCCTGCTCATTAGATCAGCGTCCTCCCTGACTGGATCTGCATCTTCTCTGCCCAGATCTGCTGGATCTGAGTCCTCCCTCTCCAGATCTGCGTCCTATCTCTCCAGATCTGCGTCCTCCAAGGCTAGATCTACTGGATCTGCGTCCTATCTCTCCTGATCTGCGTCCTCCCAGGCTAGATCTGCTGCTATCTCTCCAGATCTGCGTCCTATCTCTCCAGATCTGCGTCCTCCAAGGCTAGATCTGCTGCTATCTCTCCAGATCTGCGTCCTCTAAGGCTAGATCTGCTGCTATCTCTCCAGATCTGCGTCCTCCAAGGTTAGATCTGCTGCTATCTCTCCAGATCTGCGCAGTCTCAAGGAGGGGTATCTCCTCTGCCAAATCTCCACCAGAAACTACTGCAATTTACCACTGAAACTGAAGGATGTTGCTCAGAAAATAACCTTACTAGGGCAGTACCCCAAGTCCCCCGAGGCTAAGGGTGATGCCAAGAAGATAACCTTACTGCAAGTGCACTCGAAGTCCCCCGAGGCTAAGGTGAGATCTCGACCGGAGATACCCGCCTGCACTAAACAAGGTCGTACCAACTAAAATAACCGACGTGTCGGGCTGCACAGGTTCAGCCTCAATATCATTATCAAATTGCTTTCCCAAATGAAGGGAAACTCCTCCTTTTATAGTGCTAAACTCCCTCCAAAACCTTAACTGCGTCCTTCACCCACCTTGGCCTGCGCAGTTACCCTTGGGTCAGCGTGAGGCCTCCCCTCATACACGTGTGGACCCCCAAGGCCACCCCCTTTAAGTTACAACATCAATCAACTAGGAAAGCACTTTATTTTATAAAGTGAGATGACCCCTCTTATTTCTCACTTTATTTATTATTTTTAGCTAAAGCGGCAAAATTAAACAAAAATGAAATATTCCAATTAGCAATGCTAATTAGGAATATTACAAACAGGATCCTTCGACACTTTGCTTGTTTCTTTCGCCATGCTTCGACTTCAGCAGGATCATTAGAAGTAGGCTTTGGAATCTCTTTCTCCACGAATTCCAACAACCCATTATCATCTAATACAACCTCCATGTGGTCCTTCCATGCAACATAATTCGAACTTCCTTCCAAGGCATATTCGAGTCGCAAACCGTTGAAAGACATTTTCGCCGCGGCACCAAGAACACAAATCTGCAAATTCGAATTTCACCACCAGCTGATAACTCAATCGCTTTCGATCTACACTTGAGAACAAATTATTTCCAAATCAGAGATTGACTGCATGGGCTTTTACCAGACCTTTCACTTTCCAAAGAAAGATGAATCCGGAGGCTATCTGGCCCGTATGCAGGCTCTGTCCGAGAAAATAAGTTTGCAATCACCGTAATAGATCTCGACAATTAATATTGCTCCGATACCATGTAGAAATTAGCTGAATAAATCACTTATTCAATGGAGATTAACCTGATCACACATCAATTTCGAATTGCATGCATAACACATTATCTCTTCTACAATTAATTGTCACATGCGGAAAGAATAGAAGCGATAGCACATCAAATCATCACACACATTTAACACAGTATGTATGGGGAAAGCTTATAGCTGAAAACCCCCAGCTATAGTATATTATAAATGGAGAGAACATGCAGCAAATACATAGTACAAACTCCTCACAAGTACTCAGTACTATCTCCCAAAGCTACACAAAACTAGCTTGGTTTTGAACAAGTCACAAGTTCAAAACACACCCACTACTTCTCTGCCTCTATTGCGTAATCAAGGCTAGTCTAATAGAGATCCAGGTTCAAATCTCACTGGCTCCAACTGCGCAATTGTCATTGGTAATTTCCTCCAAGTGTGGTGAAAATCTCATGCACAACTAATGTCGCAACTGATAGCTAACTCAACCCTTTCATCTACCTCTTTCACTTGTAGCCACTGAACTGTCCATGCACTGAGTTAAACTGATGTGTTCTTTAGTTGAATAATGAGTTAATAATTTGTGAATTAAATAATATTTAATTCACACAACTCATCTCTAGTGTATTAGCTAGTTAAACTAAATACAACTAGTTCAACTAGTTAACCATAACACCATCTCCATTAACTGTCGCATCAACTCCACCGAACTCCGCCACTTGAGCTCTAACTGAAGTCAACCATGCATTAGCTCAACTAACCCATAGGAAAAGTGTAAATCCTTCTGGCAGCTGCATGTGCCACATCTGTAGCTCGAACTGAAGTGCTCCAAGAGGATAAGATAAAGTTTATAGTCCAAATATTATTAAGAGAAAATAATATTCGACTGTTCTATTTTTAGCTAGGCAGTCTAAAAATAGACTTCGACCTAAATGTCTAAAAATAGATGTCCATATAGTTTTACCAACTTGACCAATCATCCAAGAATAACATCCCGCAACTACTAGACCATACTCCATATGTCTAAAAATAGACATAGTCTAAAAATAGACTTTTCGACAAAAATCACATGTGTGGTCCCCACCTAGTTTAGGTGATCACTTTCCAACTAGGATCAAAAAAGAGGTTTCAGGAGGCCTCCTTCACTGTTTCTTGTTTCCATTTTTAACACTCCCTCTCAACAAGAAAGGACTGTCTTTGCATGCGACATGCAACTCCATGCATTCGCCGTGCAACCTCCACAAGCGCCATGCAACTCCATGCATCTGCTCCGCAACTCCTTCGAAAATGAATAGGCTCCAAACAACTAAATCATTCTTGATGCATCTAGCATCTATCATCAAAGTCTTCAACTTCTGCTTGGCCAACTGCACATGTCATCAGGAACCACTGCGCTGTTGAACTCTTGCACCCATGCACTCTTGCACTTTCTGTCAACTCTGATCTGCGCTCCAGTATCTGACACTGTCACTTTGATCTGCCTGCATCACTCCAACTGATCTTGCTACTGCTGCGCTGTGGGCACCTCGTAGCCAGGTTCAATCCATGAGATCCACACCATCTCCATGAATCCTGCCCAGAAATATCCTCTTGGGATTATTCATGCATGTCGCCCCACCTCTCACCTGGTGGTATAGCTGCATGCACTCCCTCTGCCCATCTGGCACGAAATTTCTCTGCATGAGTGGTTTCTCCCACTCCATGATCCTCTTGTGGCTGCTCCATATCCCGAGGTTCACTATCGCCTGCATGAAAAACTTGCTCCCTCTCAAGCATCAATTGCATGTCTTTCTCGCCTGCATGCAACACTTGCTCCCTCTCAAGCTTCAGTTGCATGTCTTCCTTCCGCTTCCCAACAGTAGGAAGCTCCGTAGACATCCCATCTAATTCAAGTCTGTAGAGATTCTTTGCTCGAATCCCAACCTTCTTGACTTGTCCCGTTGCCTTGTGCCGAAGGAAGACTTTTCCTTCTCTGAAGACAACTTCATACCCTTTATCCTCTAACATTGCGACTGAGATCAAATTCTTTGTTAGACCTGGTACATGCAATACATCTTGTAAAAGAATGAGTTTACCTGACTCCCTCCGAAAGGTTATGGTACCAATGCCGGTCGCATTGTATCGTCCACCGTCGCCCAACTCAACATGCATCTGGAGACCTTTCTCCACCAAGTCACTGAAAAGATTTGCATCTCCCGTCATGTGAAAGGAAGTGCCACTATCAATATACCACCCTGATCCCAATGCACTAGACAACATGCATGCGATCAATGAGAAGTCCAGCTCAAATTGCGAGGCAAGAGCCTCACCAGCTGCAGCTCCAGCAACCTACTTGTTCTTCTTCTTCTTTGGGCAATTCGTGGCGTAATGTCCATGATCGTGACAGTGAAAACACTTCACTTTGGACATGTCACGCTCTTTACCATCCGCACCGGATTGAGAAGCCTTCTCCTTGCCCTTCCCCTTCCTTGCTTTGGCAACCAAAGCGCAGTCTTCTTCATCAGATACCTTTGATGAAGATCCGTCCCTGGTAGTCCTCCTGATCTCCTCTTGCATGAGATCCGACCACAGTCGCTCCCATCCCGGAAACTTCTCCCGACCATTGACACTATCCTGATAGGAATGCCAAGCCTTCGGAAGACCAAGGAGAGCCAGGTCAACCAAGTCCTCATCCTCGACAGTCACCCCCACACTTCCCAACTCATCTCTGCACTGAGTGAACTTCGTGAGGTATTTTGCGATGTTGTCGCCTTTCTCCATCTTGATGTTCCTGAGTCTATCCTTGAGCGCCAGCTTCCTTTGGTCGCTCTTGCTTTGGTACAGATCTTTCAAGGCTTTCCACATTAAATATGGATAAGCCTTTCCATGCAGGCTGGATACAATGTGATCCTTTACACCCTCCAACAGGATCCTTCGACATTTTTCTTGTTTCTTCCACCAGGCTTCCACAACAGCAGCATCATTAGAAGTAGGCTTTGGAATCTCTTTCTCCACGAATTCCAACAACCCATTATCATCTAATACAGCCTCCATGTGGTCCTTCCATGCAACATAATTCAAACTTCCTTCCAAGGCATATTCGAGTCGCAAACCATTGAAAGACATTTTCGCC
The DNA here is from genome assembly GCA_034641835.2 of Pinus albicaulis. NCBI lineage: Eukaryota > Viridiplantae > Streptophyta > Pinopsida > Pinales > Pinaceae > Pinus > Pinus albicaulis. The sequence goes on along the minus strand of CM076578.1, from coordinate 1,253,264,495 downwards.
GCGGCACCAAGAACACAAATCTGCAAATTCGAATTTCACCACCAGCTGATAACTCAATCGCTTCCGATCTACACTTGAGAACAAATTATTTCCAAATCAGAGATTGACTGCAAGGGGCGTTTACCAGACCTTTCACTTTCCAAAGAAAGATGAATCCGGAGGCTACCTGGCTCGTATGCAGACTCTGTCCGAGGAAATAAGTTTGCAATCACCGTAATAGATCTCGACAATTAATATTGATCTGATACCATGTAGAAATTTTCTGAATAAATCACTTATTCAATCGATATTAACTTGATCACACATCAATTTCAAATTGCATGCATAACACATAATCTCTTCTACGATTAATTGTCACATGCGGAAAGAATAGAAGCGATAGCACATCAAATCATCACACACATTAACACAGTATGTATGGGGAAAGATTATAGCTGAAAACCCCTCAGCTATTCTGTATATTAGATGGAGAGAACATGCAGCAAATACATAGTACAAACTCCTCACAAGTACTCAGTACTATCTCCCAAAGCTACACAAAAACTAGCTTGGTTTTGAACAAGTCACAGGTTCAAAACACACCCACTAATTTCCCCGCCTCTATTGCGCAATCAAGGCTGGTCTAAATAGAGATCCAAGTTCGAATCTCACTGGCTCCAACTGCGCAATTGTCATTGGTAATTTCCTCCAAGTGTGGTGAAAATCTCATGCACAACTAATGTCGCAACTGATAGCTAACTCAACCCTTTCATCTACCTCTTTCACTTGTCGCCACTGAACTGTCCATGCACTGAGTTAAACCGATGTGTTCTTTAGTTGAATAATGAGTTAATAATTTGTGAATTAAATAATATTTAATTCACACAACTCATCTCTAGTGTATTAGCGAGTTAAACTAAATACAACTAGTTCAACTAGTTAACCAGAACACCATCTCCATTAACTGTCGCATCAACTCCACCGAACTCCGCCACTTGAGCTCTAACTGAAGTCAACCATGCATTAGCTCAACTAACCCATAGGAAAAACGTAAATCCTTCTGGCAGCTGCATGTGCCACATCTGTAGCTCGAACTGAAGTGCTCCAAGAGGATAAGATAAAGTTTATAGTCCAAATATTATTAAGAGAAAATAATATTCGACTGTTCTATTTTTAGCTAGGCAGTCTAAAAATAGACTTCGACCTAAATGTCTAAAAATAGATGTCCATCTATTTTTACCAACTTGACCAATCATCCAAGAATAGCATCCCGCAACTCCTAGACCATGCTCCATATGTCTAAAAATAGAATTTTCGACAAAAATCACATGTGTGGTCCCCACCTAGTTTAGGTGATCACTTTCCAACTAGGATCAAAAAAAGATGTTTCAGGAGGCCTCCTTCACTGTTTCTTGTTGCCATTTTTAACACCCTTTTTACATGCTTACCAACTTATCTCATAGTTCCCAATAGCTTGATATACGTTTTTTAGGAGTTCCCTCTCCATAAATTGAGTTATTTGTTTATCTTATGTGTTTTCCCCAAAAGCTGAAGGTGAATTTCTAAAGTTAGGAGTTCTTATGCTTCTATGTTTCATCTTATATGTTTATCAATTTGAGCATTGTTCATAGAGATTAATGGTTTTCCCTACCTCATGAGTTGTTTCTTTAGACTATATATGTTTAATACCTCTTAGTTTTTTCCAAAAATTAATGTTCATTACATCTCATACTTCACCCAAAGGATCCATAAACCTTGCTAAATCAGCCCTGCAGTACACCCTTTTCATCATTTAGACACTCTTGACTTCATCTGACCCCATAGCCCTATTGATTCGATCATCTCTCTTTCCACCTATCCTACTTGATCATCTTACCCCAACCCAAAACAAACAAAACAACTGTGCTTAAACAACTAGCCTAAAATCAATTATTCAAAGCGAACAAGTTCACATCATTCGCATAATAGACAGAGCCATCTCTGAGTCCAGGAAGGATAGGTCCTAGGACTCCAAAGATTGGTCTGATGTTACCTTGTCATTTGGTTTACCAATTCGCCAAATTATGGGACACTAACATAATGGTGATCACGGTGGGAATCTGAGTGAGAAACAAACTCAAACTTCCCTAAACGTTTCAAAAGCCCCTAGGAACAATATCTTATGGATTTATTTCACCACTCACTAACATAATGGCTATCATGGTGGGATTGAGTAAGTAACAAGCTTAGATATCCTTAAGACCTCAGAAAACCCACAAACATCCTTAGATTGGTATTCAGTTGCTGATGGTGGACAATAACCTGCCTTAAAACATTTGAAATCGTCCACCTGGAAACTCCACAACTCTCTCAATAGACTTAAAGACTCCACTGGAGGAAGAAATTGAAACATGACCACTCATCCTAGAAAGAAAGAGCACTCAAGCCTAAGTTGGATTCAAGAAATTATTTTTTTTATTTATAACTATGTTCTGTCCTACTTTAAGCTTGATCAAGAATACACTGATGAGATCTACATTGATCATTGGAAAGATCTCAAGCCTCAAATTTCAGATCATGAGCATACTTATGCACCTGTGCTTACCCCAGATTCACCTGTGGAAAACCTAGTGAAACATGAGCCTCATGCTACCTTTCCTCCTCTTGCTGAAACCTCAAATAGTCATAAATCTCTTTTTACACTACCTATACCCACAAAGGTCCCAGAAAGATAAGAGCCTCTGATTTTACCTCCTATATTCCAAGCCCTCCCTGTAGATCTTGCAAATAAACTACCCAGATTTGATGGATAAAACTCAAAATTCATCGCTGAAGAACATATTCAAAATCTTGAGAATTAACTTGACCCTTTTGAAATAGAAGAAGATGATGTGCGTATTATAATGTTTACCTGATTATTACAAGGAAAAATTAAGAGTTGGTTTAAGGACCTTCCAGCTGCAAGCATTATTAATTTTCATCAATTCACTCAAGTCTTCCTAGATAGGTGGGTGATCATAGGAAATGAATTTCTCATCACAGAGGAATACAAGCATTTAAAAAGACAACCATGGGAGACAGTACAAGACTTTTCAGCCAAGTTCAATAAGGTATACAATGCAATACTTGCTAAGATAAAGCCACCTTCAAGGTGGGCTCTCTTGCACTACCCAAGTACTTTTGACCTAGAGATGGAATTCCAGATAAGAGAAAAAGACCCTTCAAACCTGGAAGAAATGCAGAATATGGAAATTACTGTGGAATTCAACATACTGGAAAGAGAGGAAAAGTTAGAAGAAGTAAGGAAGGACAAAGAAGCTCAAGATAAACTGACTTCTTCAGAGGTAAAGCTAGATATGTTGACAGATACAATCAGCAAAATGATGCAGATACTTGGCAGGAAAGAGGAAGAATACAAGGTTGAGGTTGGTGCTGATTATTTAGAGCAGCCAGTAGAATTTTCTTGGGAGGAACCAAATCCTTCATTTCAATGCAAAGATATCTATGAAAACATACTGGCTGACCAAGGTTGTAAAGAAGAAGATGTGGAAAGTTGTCAAGTAAGTACTATATGCCTTCCTACATCTTTTGCTTCACTATTACGAGAGTATTACAAGCAAATTGAAAATATAAACAAGGTAGAATGCTCTAATGAATCAGTAAGGGAGGAAATGGATAATACAAACCCTTTTTCAAATCCATAAGTTCTCCCCTCAAATCATCTTGGTATGACTGTTTGGATTACAAAACCAGAAATGGAAGATGAGCCAACACCTCTTGAGTCCCTACCCTTGTGCTTCGAATAATTTCAGATTGCTAAATGAAAGGCTATTGGCCACGAATACTCTCCTTTTCATATGATGGAACAAACTGTTGGTCAAGTGTGTATAATAGATGACATTCCTCCTATGAATAAGATGTCCAAATATGATCAATATAATGATGATTTTGTTCTCCAAACTCAAGATAACACTATAGAACAATCAGTGATTAGTTTTTGGGACAAACACAATCATTTTCAACAGCTCAAATACAGTGATCAACAAATACCACTCAACTATGATAGTGAAGAAGAAAGTGAAAAAAGTTTGGGAGAAAGGGAAGGGTCTTTACCTCTTTTTTGTACTTCTTTTCAGTTCATCAAAGACAACCTTAATGCAATCAGAAGTTAGCAATCTTTGGGTATTGATTTCAACAACAAAGAACACATTCAACCCTATGTTCCACCTTCCCAAGAGAAAGTGGATTTTTGTAGTTATATCCAAAGAAAGATAAAAATGCCTCCCTTTTTAACTGAAGAGGAGATAGATCAATTTATAAACATGCAGTCAACCTCTATTTATTTTCCTCCTAATCTTAACTATCACATAGCAGAAAATGGATTTATATATCAATTCAAAGAGAAATAATCTGATAGTCCAATATGTACGGTTGATGAAATTAATTATATTGATGATTCTCCAAGGTTTGATCAATATGTTGATAATGATGATGCTTTCCAAACAGAAGCTAACTTTGCAAAGTATTCAGCACTTATTTTTTGGGAGGAAGCTCAGTTTCATCAACTTGAGAAAGGAAACCAACCAATGCATAGCAGCTATGACAGTGATGAGGAAAGCTTAGAAAATTTGGAAGTGAATGAAGGCTTGAAAATTGATGATCACAAGAAAGTTGCTGCTCTTCTTTCTCAAGAAGATTTGTTGTCAAGGAGTGCTCCTACTCATCAACATGGTGGTTTTCACATAGAACTTAGCCCACTTAATCAAAATCCATCATGTTTGCTAAAGAATAATATTGAAATCTATGATGAGTATACCAGTTCAGATGATCATGAGGAAAAGGAAGAGTTTCTTTCCCAAAAGAGTCCTAAGCTTAGCCAAGTGGAGGAAGAAGCAGGCCTAGATCAAGCTTATTTTCCAAATATTCACATTCAGGTATTGTTTCAAGATCCCTTTGCTGATTTGTTAAAGACATTTTAAGAGGGAGTGAAATATGTTAAGGGAAGTTTGAAGCAAGGTTTAAAGAGAATTTTAGGCGCCACTATTCAAAAGAAAGTAAGATAGGAGTGGCCCTTTTGTTTGTCCCACATACTCAAGGAGCTAAACCAAGATCCCTCATGGAATCATCTGCTTGACTGTTTGTATTGGAAAATAAAGTTCACCAGCTGAATGTATATCATGTATAATTTAGATTAGGATAGATAAGAATGCAAATAAGCTCAGCCTTTGAGCATCTTTTAAATTTATATTGTTTTGAAAAAAGAGAGAAAAAACTCAAAAACATAGAAAGAATAAAAAAGAGGGTAGATTTGAAAAGAAGGTACAGTCCCATACCCAAAAAATAGTAATACTGAAAGTGTGCAAGCCTAAATGCCACTACTAATGCAAAAAAGAATTTCTTGTTCAGTCATCTAGCCTAATCATGGCTGAACATGTTTTCAATTTATTGTTGATAAGTTAGTGAGAGAATGTTGGTCAAATCATTTAAGCTTGACTTGTAAAAAAAAAAAAGATTAGAAATGAAATATGTTGGTTCCACATGCTTAAATCTGAACCAAAGAGAAGGATAAGGATGATTAGCAAATGATGAAACATGGCCCTCATACCTTCTAGTTTTTTTTTTCTTATGAAAATAAAGTTTGTGTGCAGTTTGTCTTGATGCCACGACTCATGATGAATCAGATTGTCTAATCCTGGTTCAATTCATGCTTTAAATTTCTTGTCAATAGATTATAGAATGAAATCTGTCATTCTTCTTAATCTTGATAGTCAAATAGTCTAGGTAGAGAATAAAAAGAGTTCACTAGTCTAATTTGAACTCTTGGAAGTGATAAGAGTAGAAGTAGATAGTTTGTTTTTCTTTCAAAAGAAGAAAATGTCAAGGGATTTCTAGTCCAAGTGCACCCAAGGAAGAATAAAATGTTAGGCAAGTAGGCTGGGTAGGTAGAAATGAAGTTGAGCTAATCATGTCTTTCAGATTATTGAGATCACAGCTTCAAGCAAGCATCAGCAAGTGAAAGAGGTAAAAATATGCCCAATGGATGAGGCACTAGTCTTCATAAACCAAGAGATCTAAAAGTTCTGGACACCTCCTTAAAAGGAGCTGCCCTCCCCAAGTGGAGCCACTGTTAGTCATCCATAATTTTCACTATCTGAAGATGACTAAGTATCGGTTCTAGATTTCTAGAAACAAAGTTCATGAACATTGTGAGTTCTAGAAATATCGCTACCTTCATTATCCTTAAGATATTTTTTTTCACTATTTCATCATTCCATCATGTCAATGCTCCGCCCACCCATCCCAAAAGACCCATCATGGGCTCATATCATCTAGTTTGTCTTTGTTGTGTCACATTTGGCCTCAGCCCTCTATTTTGTTTTGCCTAACTCCTCCATTGTCCATTTAGGGTTTTTAAGGGAATTTTTCTTGGTTTCATGACCTCCATGGTTAAACCTAAACAAGGCTTATATCCTGCTGTTCTTACACATCCTCCTATCCTTAATATACCTTCACAAACATTTCCCATCACTCCTATCCCTCAAATTCATCATTTTTCTAAAAAACCTAGTCTATGGCCACATTTTGACACTTTTTAAGACTAGGCCTATGTTTTTCCCTTTTGGACCCATTACCCTCACTCAATTCTTGAAATTATACTTTCCCCTACTCCCTAACATCTATCCCTATCCCCCAAAATTTCCCCAATCATTTAGACAACCCTTAACCGCTTAATTCCACTCCCTCTGCAAGGCAGTCCTAAATCCCCACACCAAACCCTATTTTCCTCTTCCAACTAAGCTAGGGTTTGATATAAAAATGAGGCACAAGAGCAAAGGATTCATTTTATAGATCATGTCAGCAAGCATAAGTCCATACCAGCTCATAAACATCATGTCTCCATCATTTTACAATAATTCATCCAAAAGACAAGCCATGTGTCACGCCCAGCACAAGTTTTTATTCAAAACTGTGTTTCTGACCAAACAGAGATGAAATTGAAAAAATTGAGAGAGGTTTTTTCCATCATAGGCCCAAGAAGAAAACCCTCCTTCCATTTTTACACAGGTATCGTGGTTTGGGAGGTCAAAAATACAGGTGACACGAGATAATTTCTGCACTTCTGGAGTGACCTTGGAAAAATCAGGTTTTCTCACAGCTGGAGTATCCAAATGAATTTTTTAATGAGTCAAATGAAAACTATACTTGAATATATTTCCAATGAGCTATCATGAGCTCAATTTGGAATTGCGGAAGGCATCCAAAAGTGGCCTGCACTAGCACCCTGCATTTCTGCACCAGCATTCAACACTTTTTGACCAGTGTTGGGAGAATCAGTTTTTGGACAAGTAACTGGATACCAAATGGAAAACCAATTTTTTTTGGAAAGTATACTCAACCCGATTTCCAATGAGCTATCACGGGCCAAATTCTGACATCGGGAAGGCCTGCAAATGCCCGCTGCAAAAAGGCCTTTTTCTGCGCTGCACTCCTGGAAAGTTCAAAATATCCTAATAGAGGTTTAGGGAGAAAAAACCTTGTGCTGTGCTCTTGTAGCCTCCTCCAGTGCATTTTAACACTGAGTGTTGTGCTCATGTAGGATCACATTGCGCTCCGATAGTTTGGCCTGGCATGTAGAGGGAGGGCCCAAAACGACAGAGTGCAACTCGGAGGTTGTGCTGCACTCCTGCCATTATTTTTTTTGAATGACTACTCGAGCCACCTGGAGGTGCTGCGCTCCTACCATAGGCATGCAACACTGAATGAGACTTCGTTCAGGCCTGCCCAGGATGTTGCGCTCCTTCCACAAAAACACAACACTGCCCGAAAAAGCATTCAGAGGTGCCCAATTTGCCCAGAAAGCTTAGTGAAGACTTTTCTTGTTGTAAAGGACATTTCAAAGAGGTATTTTCACTATTTCAACTCTTCATGGTTTTATGAAAGGATAAGGGCGCCAAGTAGGTTCAAAATTTTTGTCGAATAAAGCATAGAAAAAACTTGAAAAGGATACGTAACCTACTCTCTGCTAGTCTCCTAACCTTGTCAAAAACTCAGCACCTCCTTAAAACCTCTTTACATATTATTTCACAAGCAAGAATCATTTCTATTTAAAGATGATGAAGATAAGGGAGAGAGTGATGATCATGAAGAAACAGTGATGGAAAGAACGATGAAGATGAAGAAATAAGTGAAGAAGAAGAAGATATCAAAGAGGGAGATGGCCAAGAAGAGAACAGTGAAGGCAGTAACAAGGATGAGTATGTGGATGAAGAAGAAAACAGAGGTAAACATAGTGATGCAAGTGATGAGAAAAGAAGTCAAGACAGTGGGTCCCATGGTGAAAAGGATGAGTCTAAAGACACACAATTAGAGGCAGCTTTTCAAAAAGAAGAAAGTGAGCAAGAAAACAGAGGTCAAACCATTGATTCCCATGATGAGCTAAAAATTAAAAACAGTGGGTCTGAAAGTGAAGAAAATGACACTAAGGGTACAAATGCTGACAGTGGAGAGGAGACATATGAAAGCAATGGAGAAAGAAAGAATGAAAGTGACAAGAATGGCACAGGCATCAAAGAGACAGGGTTTAAATTTGTTTTCAATAGGCAAGGAAATAATGACAAAGGGCCAAGTAATGAAGACAATAAACATGGCAGTAAAGAAAAGATCAGTCAAAGAGACTCATCAAATAAAGAAGGGAATGATTCTCACAGTGATGACAAGACCAATGAAGGTGCCCAAAGTAGTGACCCTACAAACAGTGCTCACAGTGGTATAAAGAGTGATACTGACAATGAAGAAAGTGGACCAAAAGATCAAAAGGAGGATAGTCATGAAAGTAAATAAATGACCAACATAGGCACCTCTAATAGTGCAAAAATAGAGCATGGTAGTCTTTAAGGTCTTGACAGCAATAAAGGCATAAAAGATGTTGAGGATGCTTATCAAAAGGACAGCCAAGAGCAAGGTAAGGAGGCTACACACACCATCGTGCAGAAGCTGCCCACCATGCAGAAGGCTGCACACACCATTGTGTAGGAGTTGCCCACCGTGCAGAAGGCTGCACACACCCTCGTGCAGAAGCTGCCTACCGTGTAGAAGGTGCCCGAAGTCTCATGCAGAAGTTGGCCCGACGTTCAAAGCTGCACGAATTTGCATTTAGGAGGTGCTCGAGCTGCCCACAAGGTGTTTTGAGCTAGTTTTTTCTGCTATGGAGATATTTTGAGAGGGTCTTATGAAGAAGAAAATGACCATCACAGTAAGGGAAAGACTGATGAGAGTGCCCAAGACAGTGACCCCACAAAGAGTGCAAGCAGTGATACAAAGGCTAAATTTGACAATGAACACAATGTGTCAAATGATGAAGAGAAATATAGTCATGAATTTTTAAATTTACCAAGCAATGATCAAGGCACCTCTTACATTGCGAAGGAAAATGACTGAGCACTAGAAACAAAGAAAACCACTTTGCAAGGAAAAAACTCAAAGCTGCCCAAAATGAGGACCCGACACCAAATGATGAAAAATACCAAGCTAGGATTGGTATTTTGGCCCAAGTTTCTCTACAGGTCTCTAAGGACCCTTGAGGCACCTACCTACAAAATTTTAGCAAAATTGGACAAGTTTTTGTTTTTTGCAAATTTTGAGCCTAGGAACGCAACACCCCCGGTGCTGCGCTTTTTCCTAGGGCATCTTCAAAGGAATCAACTTACATTTTTGGATTCCCTATTATGAGAGGAGTATGCCCACCAAATTTCAGCTCAATTGGAGTTGTTTTGGTTCCTCAAAAGGGTCAAAAACACTCAATTTTTCACCTTTCTGCCCTCTTCTTTGAGCAGGTGTTGCACTCTTGGCAGCCTTGGATTTTTCCACTTTTTGGGAAACTTGAAGAGGTCATATTGAGAGAATTTTTTTTTTTTGGAAATTAGACATCAACAACTTTCCAACGGGTCATCATGGAGCCTTTTCCGACATAGGGAAGGCCTCCAAAACTCTGTTGCAAAAAGACCTTTTTTGGTGTTGCGCTCCTGGAAAATTTTCAAGTTTTTGAGACAGTATGCTGCGCTCCTGTGTGTAACTGAGAAAATGTGCGTTAGGCAAGTTTCATCATGTATGTTAGAGCCTAAAATTCAATATTTTTTCTATTTTAGTCCGGAAAAGATATTTTGTGCCTTGGACCTTGTAGGGCCTCAAGGACAAGTTAGGATATTTGTTTTTGGCCAATAGGCTTCTAGATGCTCTAGTGAGCTCTCTTCCTCCTTGATTGCTATATAAGCCATGAGGATTCATTGTAAAGAGTTGGGACTTGATGTGTTTAAGAGAAATACATTGTTTTATGAGCTTGGAGAAGATATTGGTCTTGTGAAGTGGATGAATGGCTTGCTTGTCTTGATGATGGAGAAGCATGTTTGCAGGATTCCATAGCTTGGTGAATGGTGACGTTTTCTTGATTTTTTAATGTTTTCTTGTACTCATTTATGTTTCATTCTTCTTGGTTGTTATAGATCAGAAAAGTATAGGTTGAGACCTGCTCATGGAAGCACCTCAAACCTCCTATTTTCTATAGCTTTGATGTTTTCTCTTTTAGCCATCCTAAGGAATTTTTGACTGCTCCTTAGGTCCACTAATTTTTTTTTTTTCATGAATGGTTGATATGCTAGCTTACAAGTATGATTCATGGTATGCCTTGCTTATTTGAAGTTCTCAAAACCCTATTTTGAAGCCTTTCTATATATTATTGATTGAAGAGGTCAAGTCAAAGAGGTCTCGTTCGATCTTGCCCTTTGTCCATGCTTACCAACTTGTATCATAGTTCCCAATAGCTTGATATACGTTGTTTTGGAGTTCCCTCTCCATAAATTGAGTTATTAATTTATCTTATGTGTTTTCCCCAAAAGTTGAAGGTGAATTTCTAAAGTTAGGAGTTCTTATGCTTCTACGTTTCACTGGAATGTTCATCTAATATGTTTATCAGTTTGAGGATTGTTCATAGAGATTAATGGTTTGCCCTACCTCATGAGTTGTTGCTTCAGACTATATGTGTTTAAGACCTCTTAGTTTTTTCCCAAACTTAATGTTCATTACACCTCATACATCACCCAAAGGATCCATAAACCTTACTAAATCGGCCTTGTAGTACACCCTTTTCATCATTTAGACACTCTTTACTTCATCCGACCCCATAGCCCTATTGATTCGATCATCTCTCTTTCCACCTATCCTACTTGATCATCTTACCCCAACCCAAAACAAGCAAACCAACTGTGCTTAAAAAACTAGCCTAAAATCAATTATTCAAAGTGAACAAGTTCACCTCCTTTGCATAACAGAGAGATCCCTCTCTGAGTCCAGGAAGGCTAGGTCCTAGGACTCCAAAGATTGGTCTGATGTTACCCTGTCATTTGGTTTACCAATCTGCCAAATTACGGGACACCAACACAGAAGAGAAGAAAAAATGGGTCCCAAGGATAAGGATAAGGATGTGGAAGCATTTATTTGTGCCATTCTATTATCCAACTTGAGTGCATAACCGAAGAAATGGATGAATGGAAGAATGATGAAGAGGTGTGGACACTCATTCAAAATTTGTAGCAAGATCCCAGTACATCTAAAACATTTAGCTAGAAAAATGATTCATTATGGTACAAATATCTCTTATATATTTTTAATAATTCCCAACTCAAATAAAATATTCTTTTGGAATTGCACACCTCTCCCTTAGGAGGGAACTCAATTTTTTTTAAAACTTACCACAGGGTCAAGAAGGATTTTTTTTGGGATGGCCTTAAATCTGATATTCAAAAGTTTGTGGCAGAATGTTTGGGTTTCCAAAAAAATAAAGTTGAGACTATTAAGACCCCAGGTCTGTTACAATCTTGATCCATTCCAAGTCAACGTTGGGAGGAGATTTCAATGGATTTTATCACAGGTTTACCCAAGTCCCGAGGAAATACCATCATCATGGTGGTAGTGGATAGACTTAACAAGTATGCACACTTTTGTGCATTATATCATCCATTTTAAGCCTGTATATTTGCTATTGCATTTATGGGAAAAAATCAAAATCTACATGGAAACCCAAAGATTATTGTAAGCAAAAAAGATCCCATTTTTATAGGAAATTTTTAGACATAATTATTTTCTTGTTTGGATGCTTAATTTTCTCATAGATCATCATATCATCCTCAATTTGATAGGAAAAATGAGATAATGAACAAATGTTTGGAAGCATATATTCGTTGTTGTGTATTTGATAAATAGACACAATGGGTCAAGTGGTTACCTCTGGCTGAATGGTGGTATAACACTTCCTTCCATATTGCAGCAAAAATGACCCCATTTAAGGCACTTTATGGATATCATCCACCCTCCATCACATCATGTTTAAGAGAAAATTCTAAGGTTCAAGCAGTGGAATATCACATCGAGCATCAACAACAAATTCTCCAAATCTTAAAGGATAACCTCACCTTGGCTTAGAATCGAATGAAACAACATGCAGATGAACATCGCAGCAAAAGAAGTTTTGATGTAGGTGATTGGGTATTTTTACGACTATAACCATACAAAAAAATGTCCCTTAAGCAAGCTAAGAAGCATAATAAATTATCACCAAAATATTATGGTCCTTACAAAGTGTTGCAAAAGATTGGTACTATAGCATACAAATTGGACCTTCCTACATCTTCCCGAGTGCACTCAGTTTTCCATGTTTCATGCTTAAAGAAGGTTATAGGTGACAAGCTCCCAGTTCAAACAATATTTCCAAAACTTGACGAAGAGGGAAAAATTATATTGGAATCTGAAGAATTTGCAGAAACAAAAACTCGAAATTTATGGAATCGATCAATTTCAAAGTATTTCATCAACTAGAAGAACTTACCCGCTAAAGATTCGACATGGGAGGATGAGTATTTTATACAGAAGCATCCATAAGTACTCAAGTGTTGAGGAAAACACTTTTGTGAAGGATAGCGGCATGTTAGGTCCCTATAATATTAGTGTATCCCCTTATTGTTATTGTTACTATAGCCCCCTTATTGTTATTGTTGTGCCCAAGTAGTCCCCATATTGTTACTTTTCTGTCACATAGAAGCCCACTATTATTATTGTTGTGCCCTTATATTGTTTAGGATTATATTGTGACCCATTGGATTCCTATATATAGAAAAAAGGTTTTTTCATTTGTATCATCCAAGAATTGTTCATTTATGTAATGTGATGGAGGTTTCCCCCTCGAAGAGGCTAATTTCTAAGTCGTTGATCTCTATTTTCTTCTATTTTGTGAGTTGATTTCATAATGTCCACACATCAAGGAGATATTTAACAAAGTCAATCAAGATATATTTTCGGTTGAGTGGACAACTAGTGTTGTTATACCTCTTCACAAAACCGGGGACATCATTAACCCTTATAACTACCATACTATTATGATCAAACCTCTTCTTGGAAAATATTTTGGGAGCATGCTAGAGTGAAAAATCAACAAATAGATAGAAAACAAGGGAAAAAGAGCAAAGGGGTAGGTTGTATTTACGCCTAAACATTCTACCATTGATCATTGCATCACTCAAAGAAAATTCATTGAAATTTTTTGGGACAACCAAGGTGGGGAAGAATTTTGTTGCTTTGTTGAATTCAAAAAATATTTTGATATTGTCCCTAGAGATAAGATATGCCACAGAATGGAAGAAATAGGGATACCAAAATAATATAGGGAATTTTTTCATAAGCTTGAGCAGGTTAGAGCCAAAATCAGAACAAAGGAAGGCATGTCAGAATTCTTTGGCAGTGACATAGGAGTAAAACAAGGATGTCCTCTTTTCCCCACATTGTTTGGTTTGTATATTGATAATATTGAAGAGTGGATAAGAAATATCGAAGGAGAAGGCATACACTTGGAAATATATGTGGTGAAACTACTTTTATATGCATATGACCTTATTCTTATCGCTAAATCTGCACTAGGTTTGAGAGAACACTTGAAATCTCCCGAACTCTTTTGTCAAGATGTGTGAATGCAAGTTAATACCAATAAAAATAAAGTCATGATTTATTATTTGAAAAGAAAGAAACAACATGTTGCTTTTCTCTTTCAGGGAAACCCCCTTGAGTTTGTATATGAGTAGAGGTATTTAGGTATTTATTTCCATTACAGGCATATTTGGGAGACATGTAGATTAAAGAGAATCCAAGGAGGGTGTAAATATTTGTACCTTCTTCAAAACAGTTCTAGGCAAGCAGAACTATGGGATTGGAAGACTAAGAAAACTCTCTTTGTTCTATTAGTGGTGCCATTTATCCTTTATGGCTGAGAAATATGGGGGTGCAACATGTCAAGCCACAAATGATGACAAAATAAAGAATTCAAAAGCACGTAATCACAAGTAGCCTTAAAGTAAAATCAACAGTCCCATAGTATATCATTTTAGTTGAAGCTGATATGTTTCCAATTGAGGCTTCAACGATCATCATTTGCTAAGTTACTTGAAGAAGGTTGAAAATATGGATAAGCACAAGTGGCCCAAATTGGTTTTCGAAGAAGAGATAAATCGTCGGAAAAAGACATGAATGAAGCAAAACATAAAGTGTATGGAAAAATGGTGGAAAAATGGGACATAAATATGCATGACTTCCCTCATGCTAAGGAGGATATAAAAAGGCGGGCGTTAGAAAAATTTAGGACTACCATGTGGACAAAGCAGGTAGGAAAAAAAAACATATTGTGCCAAAGAATTTAATTCAATGTGGAAAAATGACGATAAAGAGTATTTGAGTTCCTCAATCAAGGGAAAAGCTAAAATTTTTACTGCATAGTTGAGGACTATCTCCCATCATCTAAGATGTGAAACTGGTAGATGGGTGGTCCCTAAAGAATATTGGGAAGAATGGATTTTCATTTTTTGCAATAGAGGGGTGGTAGAAACAGAATGGAATTTTATCAAAGATTGTGCAGTGTATGAAGTTATTCATCGTCAGTTTGATAACAACATAAAGCTGAACAATATCAATGAGTTTTTTGAGGAGACAAGACTTCACAAAACAACAAATTTCTTACTCAAGATCAACAACAACAAAATTAGCACATAAAAAAAAATGAATATGGATTAAGTGATAGTGGGTGGTACCTTAGACCACGAGGTCTCGTGGACGTTATTAAAAATCATTCAATTTAATTCAATTCAAAATAATAGTTGCAACAATAATAAAACAGTTTGAAAAATAGTAGGGATGCATGAAGGGTCTTGGAAGGTGCTCTAGCAGGTTATGTGCCACTTTTACATGGAATTGTTTTGTTCAAGAAGGCTCCTCTCGGTTTCCATGGAATGGGAGCGGCTGCTAGAATCGAGAATGCATAGTGTGGGAAGTAAATAAGTAAAATAGAAGAGAGGCAGAGGCAAAGTCGTATTTGTTTTTCATTTCATATCAATGTAAAAATCCTTCATCTACGTTACATTTGAAGTGTTTTTTTGTCCCATATTCTCACATCAATGCTAATAAAATGTTTTAACTAAGAGATTTTTACTTTTATTTTTACTATTTTTTGTATAATATACATGGACATTAAAATATTTTATCTTTTTATGAGTCTAAAACTTTAGGAAATGTTTGTATGGTGAGATACCTCTAGGTAGATCTAGAGTTAAGATGATCTATGTTGGTTTTGAGCAAAAAAATAATAAAATGTTTTGATTATAAAAGAAAATATTTTTCATTCATTTTATATAATATACGAAGTTGACATTGAAATATTTTACCTATGATTCACATTCTCTCATTAAACTATTTATTAAATATTAGTATATATTTCTTTATATATATACATTTGATTATCCATATTAAACAATGAAAAAATTATAAATCTCAAATTTATTAATAAGCAAGTGTTACATAGTAGCTAGTCAATGTGGCTTATATAATGAATGAAGGCGTGTATTTGTGCTTAAAGAAAAATAAATTAGCTCCACACATCATTGGAACTAGATTTATGCCTAGATAAAATTAAGTGTTTTTTTCCCTCAATGGTTAAAATTAAGTGTGTTTTTCCCTCAGTGGTTAAATTTAAGTGCTTACATGTAAATGGTTACATTAAAAGCCAAAATCCATAAAAAGAAAGCTAGTTGGCTATATACATACATACATACATATAGTTCAACTATATATACTATATTATATAAAATGCATGAAAATTAAATTAAATTAAACTAAATTATATTATACTATATAAAATGCATCAAAATTATTATTTTTAAATTTACCAAGAGTTGATGGGAATCAAATCTCTCAAAGTGTAAAACCTGTATAAATCCATATTAATTATAGATATACAAAAAACTATATAAATCAAATTTCTAAAAATACAAATATGTCAAAAAATTCTCTCATAAAAAATACATTTTAGAAAATTCATTTTCTTATCAACTCTAATAAATTCAAAATTAAAATAAACTTTTTACCAATTTAAATTAAATTTTGAACTAGTATATTATTAAAGTTTCCAATTCCAATAAAACAAGGCGAAATTGTTGGAGGTTTCAAACGCCGATAACACGTTCGCAATATTTTCTCATTCTAAAAACTTTAGAAAATGTTAAGATATAAAAATAAAAAACTTTTATATTATAATAAAAACATTCTTCACCCTTTTAATCAAGAAGAGGTGTATCTACAACATCACATAAGAGAATTTTGATATATATAAATTTCAATATAAACAATTATATATATTAAAAATATGACTTAACATTTATAACATAAATATGATTTATACAAACATTTACCATTTGTATGGGTTTAATAGTTAAGATTAAGTATGTTTTAGTACATGTTTAAATCCAAAAGAGATATAATATTTACATCTCATATTTTCCACACATTGTATTATAAAGCATATTAGTATATAATTAATTAATTGTAAATATAATTCAATATTTTTCATTCATTTTTTATCCCAAGGAAAAATCTGAATTTTATTCATTTGAACAAAATTATATTTTTTAGATGCTAAGCAGCATATGCATCAATTCACAGATCTTGGTGCACAAGATCAATGAAAAAAACTCATTAGGGAGTTAACCTATTTTACCTTTATTTTTTTTCACTTTTTGCCAACCATTTTGAGTTGGGCGAGGGTGATACGATAGTAATTTGAGTCTTTGTAACGTTTGACGAGATTTCTTTGTCAAAATCTGAATTTTTTGAAGCATGTGTTCATTTGGAGCCACTTGATGCTTTTTCAAATGTAATCTTCTCAAGGGCACAATAATGCATTTATACACTCGCCTTTCAAAGACAGCTTCCTAGGATTTATGAGAATTAATGTATGAGGTATTGTTTGTGGGTTCTACTTCTTCTATTTCCGCTTCCTGAGTTTCTGAAAACTACCATCCTTTCAAATTTTGTGATTGTATTTTTTTCCTTTCTTTTTTAGCTTGAGGACAAACACTTTGAAGGTTCCCAGTATGAAGACAAATACAACATTGAAAGGTTGTATTCTCATAGTAAAGGGGTTGAGACCACTATTGATTGTTTTGATATAGAAAAATATGATAAGGTAACCCTTTACTAAGATCTACCTTCACACAGATTCTCGCAAAGGTGAGAATTCCCATTGTGATTCGATCGAAATCAATATTTAAAAATTTCCCCAAAGAATTCCCAATTCCTACTAAAACTTTTTGATGCAAAAAATGCAATGGTAGTCTATGTAAGCTTACCCACACAGGCATTTTGGAATTTACCATGGTATTTGCATCAAAAACTAGGAACTGTGGTATCATGAATAGGTCTGCATTTCTCCAAAACCATGGGCCCTCATTTAATGCATGATCTTTATCTTTTGTTGTATCAAACTTGACAATAAAGAAGCCTCTAGAACATAAATGGAAATCGCAGTTTACTATCCATGCAAAATAAATACATTGACATAAAGCCTCTAATTTGGGCCATAAAGCATTAAATCTATATATAATTGCTTGATTATGGAATTCATCATGAATCTCATTTACCTCATACATTTTTATTGTCAAAGACAACACCTGGGCCATCTGCTCCACAATGTAAGAAACAAGCATAGGAGCATGTAATCGCTCCTCCTTCCCCGACTACTTTTCAAAGGTGTTGGTCCTTTTGTACAGTTCCAGGACATCCACCTAGAAGCCTCATAACATGATAGTTGGAACAGTCCAATTTCAGATTCCTAGATTGGAGTCCTTCACAAGATTTTCCCTGCATCAAATTTTTTAGGTTAGCCGATAATTTCAAATATGTCTTGAATCTTTTTTTTTGAGGGTTATGGATCCACTTCATTCCAGAGTCTCAGATAAATTCGATTTACATTCGACTGTTATGATAAAGATTTGGATTTGGGCTTTTTGGGCTCCTTCATGGATTTGGATTTAGGTCATCGAAGTTCCATCCTCATAAATGGTTGCTTCTCTCTCATGCTTGCCTCAATCGTGATAATCCCCGCATGGATCCTCGTAACACAAGAAAAGCTCTCTTTTAGCACCATAAGTTAGCACCACTTACGTTATGTGGTGTCAATGTGGTGTAAATGTTTATGTATCATATTAAAAATGGAGTATATCACCATAAGTTAGCACCACTTAAGTTATGTGGTGTTAATATGGTGTAAATGTTTATGTATTATATTAAAAATGGAGTATATCACCATAAGTTAGCACCACTTAAGTTATGTGGTGTTAATGTGGTGTAAATGTTTATGTATTATATTAAAAATAAATTATATCACCATAAGTTAGCACCACTTACGTTATGTGGTGTTAATGTGGTGTAAATGTTTATGTATCATATTAAAAATGAAGTATATAATCACCATATTTGATGGACAAGTTAGCACCATTCTTACTATGTGGTGTTAAAGTGAAATAATTTTTTATTGATCTTATTGGAAGTGGAGTATATCACCATATATTTAAAGAAGTGGTGTATGCTATATTGTCAAGTTCTATAAAGTAGGGTAGTTAACTTTGTGTTTGCCATGTTGGCATGTACAAGTGGATTTATTAATGTGAATTGTCACCATAACTATAAAAAAATTACAAATATTTATATTATGAATATATAAATTAGAACTAAACTCACAAATATTTATTTTATAATATTTATTTGTTTGTCATGTTTACATGTAAAACTAAAATTCAATGTAATTGTTTTCTAAATATTTTATTTCAATTATTTACTTTTTATATTATTCTCATGAGAAAATAAATACACAAAACCATATTACATAATTATTTATTTTATGAATAAGCCAATTAAGATAAATATTTTTATATTATTGTAATTTCAAAATAAAATAAGGGTGAATTCGATGGAGTTGGGTTACTCTTTTTTGGAAGAACTTCTGTTCCAAAGGTTGAAAATGTATCTTTGTGAGGGTATTTTTAAGCCCTCCATCAAAGCTTTTAAAAGGTCCATCTAGGACTAAATAAAACCCTTAATTAAACTACATAGCTCCATCGTCAATATGAACTTGATCTTTTCGAACTCTTTTCCTCAGTTGGAACTTGATCTTGTCGAACTCGCTCTTGTAGTCTGGGAAGTCTTGGGCTAATTTCACCAGGCTCATAGAGATCTGCTCCAAGGCTTTGCCAAGGATGCTCTTCATAGACCAATAAAGATACAGTTTCTGCTCGAATTATGTTAGTATGCTCCTTGTTTGTCCCAAATCTGGTATTAAACCTCTCCATTCCTTAGTATCCATATTTGTCTCTACATGTCTATTTATGTCAACTTCCCATTTTTCAATGAGCTTTTGAATTTCCTCTAATGTGTTCTCGCGGTATGCTTTCGCTACCTCTTGGATCACATTGATTGCAAGCCTCCTTCCTCTCGGTTTGCTCGGGGTTGAGTTGGGTTGGGCTTCTACCACCTTCCCTTTATCTTTCCAGCCACGACCTCAAGCTGCATGGCTCTTGGAGTGGTCACGAGCTGCAGGACTCTTGGAGCATGCCATCCCACAATATTTGACTAGGTTTCCGGGTAGGTGACCTGTCCACAAAATCAAACAAAGGCATAATTCCATATAATGAAAATGATCAAAGGTCCATGCATTCCAATTATCAGAAGAAAGGTGGCCCGGGGGCCTCTTCCCAGGACTTCTCCCCTGCCCGTCCCTCTGCGGACCCATCGCCCTCATACCCTGCTTAATTTCTACCACCCCCTGTCCCTGACGGTCGCACGCACCCCATAAATTATCCCCATAACCCAAAGAGCTCATGCCTTCCTTCAATCTCCTGACCTCCCTTCTGGTGTCCTCTTTATCGTCATACCTCCCACTCTCAAAATTGACAAAGGATGCGTCGCTGCCCATTGCTCGGGCCTGGGTGGAATTCCCTCTCCCATTCCTCATGCGCACTGAGCCCAAGTAGCTCAAGGTGGTATAAACCAGCAAATCCTTTGAACTAAACACAACCCATGACTGCTCCTTAACTCTATACCCTGGCAGGATTTCCCGACCCCATTCCATCTTGTTGGCATCCCTTACCTGACAGACTCACACTCGGGTGCAAGTTGAGGTCATGCCCAATTCCTACTCTGACACAGAGGCAGAGACCCAAAAGAACCCCAACCTTCCCCCAACCAGAGTCGTAATGGTTCCTCTCTCCCTACCCAGCAGAAGACTATACCAGTCCAGCTTAATCACCTTATGCTCCCATAGAGACCAGCCCAAATCATAAACATAAACATGGCATGAATAAGGGAGAGGAAACCAAGTACATACCTGAGTTTCATCGTGGTGGAAGTGCAATGGAGGTTTTTTATTCCGTCGTCGCGCCTGCACCAAAGTCTTTCATCATAAAAAAACCCCCACGCCTTCCTCCACCCTATTTTAAGCTACATGCGCGAGCCTCAGTCCCGCTACCTCACCTCGTGCTGCATGCGACAGTACAACCTGCCGCCCTTGCCACTCATGTGGAAGGTGGTTGGCTTCAACCCCAAGGACACTACCATTAACACTGATGGGAGGGCCGATCTTCTTCGTTACACCCTGATCGGGGAGCTGAGTCCGAGAACTGTGGGTGAGCTCTGCCCTCCGACCTGTCTTGCTCTTTGATGCTCTGCAGCTTGATCCATCGTTCTTCCCCGAGATTAGGAGGCATGCTTAATTCAATAGGTTCATTCAGGTGAGCGCAACCACAATTTTCCAGGAGGTCAGCTGCTCTGTTTCCTTCCATCCTTACATGGGTGATAATGATATAATCAAATTTCTTGTTTGTATCCTCCAATCCCTGCACATGTGAAGAAGTACACAATCTTTGGCTTAGTTTGCCCCACTTCGTTCCTTGATTAAGTTTTTTGAGAGTGTTCGTAACCAACTAAGAGTCTCCTTCGATTAATAGCTTTCTGTATCCTAGCCTGATGGCTAAGAGGAGACCTTGGTGCACTCCTATGAATTATGCTTCATTGTTGTTGGCAAAGCCATAGGAGTCATCATATATGAATCTTGTTGTGCCATGATGATCTCGAAAAATCCCTCCAACCCCTGCTTGCTCTGGATTGCCTTTCGAGGCTCCATCAAAGCTGAGTTTGATGAATCCTTCTAGAGGAGGTTTAAAGATCCTGATGGTGTCCCCTATGCCAGGGATGGCTTTCCAAGAAGCTGAGGAGACCATGCTAGGTGCTAGGTGGAGG